>VMKM01001686.1:0-119248 GCA_008360985.2 Macquaria ambigua | reverse complement strand
ATATATAATGTAGTATAATATAGAATGCAACAAAATAGGTCATGTAAGTAATATAAATAGTAAAATTCTATATAATATAGTGTTCAATATGTTACAACTACTTCTAACTCTAGTATTTATATAATAATAATGTAATATATAAAATCTAGAACAAGGTGCAGTTATATTGTTGTAAAGTGCTTGTTTTGCACAACAGTTAGGCCAATTAAATATGAAAAACCATTATGCTAAATTATTATTTTGTACGAAAAGAAGCATTATACCAACTAGCCTATACATGGTACAATACAAACCAGATAGTTTAGGGTCTTGTGAAATTTTGGGGCTAAACATAGCATAACATTTTTATATTCTACAATTCTATAAATGTATATTAAACTCAAGGTAGGTTGTTTGACCTCACCTGACTGGTGTTCCTTACACAGTTATTACGGTAATTTGGAGCGTCGCAAATCAACTGTCGTTGTCGCCCTCATCTAGTCTAGCTAGCACAAGCTAAACTGCGTGTTCAGGCATGATGTCGCTGAACAAGAGAAGGTGTATCAGTGCGGCCACTGCATAGTTTTTTCTCTAGAAACGTCCTTTCAAAGCTGCAACGTGATAAACAATTTGTCGTGTGTGCTGCAGTGGCCATTTTTTCCCTTCAAAATGGACTACCAACTGTTAGCTACCAAGCTAATGTAGCATCATAACGTTTAGATTCATTGCTAGCTAGCTAGCTAATCGACCTGTGGATAAACTGTACACACTGACAGATAACATGGCAGAGTCGTCGCCTTTGTCAGGTGTTAATGTTGTTCTGGTTATGGCCTATGGAAGCTTGGTAAGTAAGTTAGTTACAGTGTTGGTTGTTAGGTGGTACGCGCTCATGTGATGATGCAGAATTTAAAGTCCTGCCCTGTCACGTTTGGTTTTGTTTGTAGGTATTTGTGCTGCTGTTTATCTTCGTCAAAAGGCAAATCATGCGTTTTGCAATGAGATCCCGCCGAGGACCCCATGCGCCTATTGGCCACAATGCACCTAAGGTAAAGTGGATCTCCTCTTTTATAAGCTTGATTACCTCTTGTGTTGTCAAAGAATAGGTGGATATGCAGCAGCTGCTGTTGGTGCAAGAGTTTACACGTGTCTGTGTATTTTCTTCATGAATTAATTTACAGGGTTTGAGGGAGGAGATTGACTCCAGGCTGTCCAAGGTCCAGGAGATCTGTTTCGAACCTCGTCTCTTAGCAGAAGAAGACGATAGGCTGCAGCAAGGATCACAGATCAGTCAGTCATTTTTTCAGTTCATCTTGTTGCCACCTGAATCTATTTGAAGTGCATATTGTTCTTTTTTGCCTAATGTAACAAAAAAAACTTTGTATTTCAAAGGTTGCTACAACTATCTGTACAGAATGAAAGCTCTGGATGCCATCCGTGACTCAGGTGAGAGATAGAAATTGATGCTCAAACTTATTGATTCTGCAGGTTCTTCTCATCATCACTTCACATAACTGAATCCATTATTCTCAAATTCACTTCAACTCTTACCTCTTATGGAGAAGCAGCAGATCAAACTGTTAATCTGTAAAAAAGTATGTCTCGTTAATGTATTTCTGGGCTCTTCTTATCTTTTGTTTTTGTAATTATATATTATGCTCTGAGTTTACCAAATCATGTTTTTTGCAGTGTCCCAATTTTCCCATGAGGAGTATTTAAGTTTCATCTCTCCTAACCTTCACTTCTTGTTTGGACCTCAGGTATTCCTCTGCAGGAGATAAGCTGCAGTCCCAGTGCGTTTACTGGACGCAACTTCAGGAACTGGCTGCTGGAGTTGCGCAACTCCCACTCTCTGATCAAGAGCAGCCGCAGTGCGCTCATTGACCGTTTGCTTGAAGGTTATGACAGCGCTCGCCATGGGACTGGGGTGCGTACCAGTGTTTTGTTTAAGGGGTTTAAGAGTTTTGTTATAACATGTTAACTGATCTGACTTAAACTCTTTGTTTCAGGTGTTCGGGGAAGCCGAGTTTCTTGAATACCAGCAAGCTCTCAGTGAACTAGCTGATGTGTAAGTGCTGTGATACTGGTCTAGACTTGAAATTTTTGACCTTGTTGGAACAAGTGTTCCTGTCAGCATTGCTCACACCAACAGGGCAAGGCATAGTGCATGCTACAGTTTTAAGTACTAAAAATCAAGTGATAAAAAAACTGTGTCCACATTTAAAGCAATTAATTTAACACAGCCAGTGTGGCTTTAACAGACCTTGCTGATTTTCCAACAAAATGGATGATTGGCAGATTCTAGTTTTACAAAAGTAAATATACCTTATGATCAGCTGAATATATAATGAATATGTATGTAAAATGATCTCTATTGTAGAAAACAGTCTTTGCTAAGAAATCAAAGAGGCTGGTAAAATTTGAATACAGTTGCCACTGTATAAAGTAAGCTGTTGTAGTGTGGCACCTACCCTTTAGAGCACACATGTTCATTCACTATAAGCACAATCACACATTATATAGGGTAGATCTGCAGTTGTATTCTTACAGAAGCACCTACTTGCACTAATCTTGTGTTTTCAGCTCCTTCAACACTCTATTATTACACTAAAATAATATACGTGTGCAATGCCATCTATCTTACATAGTAAACTTTTTGCATACTAATCCTCCCTTTTCTCTTCCTCCCTTTCCTCTCACCTCCCTCAGGGTGAAGGCCTATTCCAGCACCACCAGCCTGGACCAGCATCACCAGTCCGCAGCCAAGGACCTGACAGGCTCTCCTGTCCGGGGCACTCCCTCCACCATCCAGGTCACCTACCTGCCCTCCACTGGCCAGCGCAGCAAGAGGCCCAAACACTTTCTGGAGCTCAAAAGTTTCAAAGACAACTACAACACACTGGAGAGCACCCTGTGAGAGACTGCTGCTGCAGACTGAAAGTCAGAAAATGTTTGTATGGTGTGTGAGCATGTGGGTACAACAGTTACATGGTCTACTGGGAAACAAGAAGTAGTAACATACTGTAACTTAGTTTTCAAGGTACCTTAAATTTCACCCACAAATTAAGTTTGGGAAAACTTCTCCTTACAGTAGGTTGTGGGCATTACCATACACAATATTTAAATTTAAAATAATTATGTAGAAAAAGAAAGGCCTCATTTTATAACAAGCGTTAAAATCTTGCAGTTACAAGATTTTCTTCTGTCATCATGGTGAAGCCCTTACGTGCATGTGTTACACCAAGGCCTTTGTTCTTATTTTGGACCTAATGAGTGTGTTCAGAGGACAAATATGATTGTAGCCAACCTGGCAAAGTTTTCATTGTCATTTTTGTAAAAACAGCAAAGTAAAATTCACCTGGATTCATTTTTATTTTTTCTCAAAAGTCCAAATGTAAATATGAGTGTTCCTTTTGATTTACTGTCTTTGTACAGATGTATGATATTTATATGAACAATGATAACTTATTTAAGTGATATTGTTTTATTTGTATTTATGTGAGGTTGTACACTTTTGTGGTTTGAGATAAAAGCCTTACAGCCCGCTTCTTCATATTCAGTGTCTTTAATATCTCCACTAGGTGGCAGTACAAGGTTATAGAGTAAAGATGCAACAACAGAGATGGTAAAAGTTAGGCATGTAAAGCTTCACAAGTACAACAAATTACTCAGATAAACCAGGTATTACATTATATTTGACAAAGTCTACAATAAAAGGACAGTCTGAACTTCAATGAATCTATCTACAATGTTCACAGTAAATGGTTACTCAGTTTATAAAAATGTTCATCCTGGATTGCAACAAAGTATTTTACAGAAAAGAAAAGTCCATACAAACAATGCATAATTATGTAAGTAAGCAAGTTTATCAGTTATTATTATTAAATATGCAACCTTTTAGCACAAACAGGATATATAATAAGGGTGTTGAGGCAGCACTTGGCAGCGTAGATGAGAATTAAAATGTACAAGTAGCCTCCAATACATATTTTCAAGCATAACTAAAAGAAGGTCAAAATTCTTAGATATAAAAAAGCGTTACCACTCTTATTATATTTGACCCACTCTAATGTCAGAGAAATATATTTAAGTTAAACATAAATCATATTTCAACATTGACATAGCCAACTGCATGCCTGCCATTGGCAATGTGGTGCAAAGCACTGAGGAATCTGACCCTGAACCCTGCTGCTTAGGATTGTGGTCGAGTAGGCTGTAGGATGAAGAAGTGCTGAAAACACTCAACACGATGGGATTATTTGTACATTCGTCCAAGTGGATGTGTAACAGACAATACAATAGTAACAGAACAGTTTCTAATCTCAACCCACCTTTTACACTGACCTGAAGCAGCTTATTTCCAATTCTGCATGGGAAAGAAGCGCAGGTGGGAAACTTTATAACTCAGGGAACTTTAGTGAACTCTTTCCTAAATGCCACTGCATCTTGAAGACTTGCTGACAAAGTACGTACTGCACAGATTTGTGGTTATGTATATCTGAGAAGTTCAGTAAAATTCTTTGCATTGCACAGCTCCTTTCCTTGTTTCCTTTTTAGGATTCCTCCTACCATTGGATCCGACTTTGAATTCCCCTGTACTTTCCTTTTTTAGATTCTGTTTGACACTGAGGAAGCCAGTAAAGGTATGCAGAACAGCCTCAAAAGTAACTGAGGTACTAACAAAAGACCAATGTGCTTTGTCACCATGAGGTCTGTTAAGCCAGCCTTTTTCAAATCACTGCAGACCTACGATTTATATACTGGTATGTGGTTAAATATATATTTACACTGTATTTTATTTGTGGTCATTCCTTTGGTTGACACTCCATTCAGGACTTGATCTCAATGACTTTGATGAATGGGAGGGCCTTGTTGGTCTGTGTCGTCGGTGTGAGTGGTTTACTGTACAGAGGGGGAAAATAAAAATAGAAAAATTAACGTTATGAGGTATTATAGCATGACTGGTAGACAGACACCCTCTCAGTAGGATGAAATTAGCATCTTGCTGGAAATAAGAAAATGAGCAGAAATGGAAATTGGGAAATGACTGCTCACCTGTAAACAACCTCTGGCTTGTTCTCAGTGGACGTCAGGGGTGGAGGGTCCTGGCCTGCCAGGAAGTACTCCATGTGGTGATGCATTTCTCTGTTCTGCAGACAGAAAGGGTTTAAAGACATTAAACTTTGTGTCCTCTGGGCTTCTTTTTCTAGTACAAAAACACAGACACAATTACAGAACAGACTTTTCAGCTTTTTGTTGATTGGAGTGTGGTGCTTTTAGCTTTAGCACAGAAAGGACAACTAAAAACACATGTAAAGTACTATATAAGAATGTCAGAAGAAAATTCAGTCATAGCGACAATAAATCTAAGAAGGACCAAGCCATTCATTCAGATTCTAACTGCAGCTATATGAAGCTCCTGACCTCAGCTTCCAGGAAAGCCACCTTCTCCTCCAGATCCCCGATGACTCGATCCCTCTCTTGGATGACCGTTCGGGAGTTCTGCAGCTGTATTGTTGACAAAACAAACAAACAAACAAACAATGTGAGATGCTGCTCAGGGGAAGCACAGCTCACTTTCCCAACAGGAGCAGATGCACCATCACTTATTCATGACAAGTGAGTTTTGTTTCACCACACGTTTCCTCTCGGCTCCACTCCCTCAAATCAATTACCCTTTCTGTGTCCGCCTCCTCAAAATCTAATTTCCTCATTAATGGCTTCCTGTGCATTTGTGGGCACTGGAGAGCTCATTTGCATTGTGCGTGTGTGTGTGTGTGTGTGTGTGTCTGTCTCTCTGTGTGCACCTTGCACTACTAGTCAACCTGCTTGTGTGCATAAATACCTGTTCGATCATGTGGCGGACTTTCCTCTGCTGACTCTTTAGCATGTCGTCAAGGTGATGAATCTTTTCCTTCAGGACGGCCACCTCCTTCTCCAGCTCTGCACACCTGCAAACACACAAATATATGAGAAAACTCAGTCAAACTAATGGTTTGATCCATGTAAAGTATAAAGCCATACATTGTATGATTTATAGTTTACATCCTGGGAAGCAAGTTGCATTGCAAGTTGCATATTTAGGGATATATTCTGTCATATTAGAGGATATAAAAGTGGATGAATTAAAATTTTTGTATTATTATTGTATTAATATTTGCAGGGAATCCAATTAAAATTACAGTGGAACAAATAACATTATTGGGTTGAGTTTTCCCTCAAATGTACTTTGGCTCAGCACTTTGTTTCTTATCTCACCTCTGCTTCTTCTCCTCCCCTTCCTCCCTGTCTGCTTTAAGCTGCAGCAGATCTGCTTCCCCTGATGCCATCTTGTCTTTGAGGATGCCGCTCTCGACCTCCATGCTTTCCAGCAGCCTCTGCAGCTCCTCCACCTGCTGACCCCTCTCCTCCGACTGCTCCTCCGCCTTCTTCAGCCGTTCAGACTGCTCAGCCAGACGAACGCAATACTCCTTTGACTCGGCCTGTGAGGAGCGTCACAGAGCAAGAACTAAGTACTAAGTAAGTAGTGATGTATTCACTATTAAAAGGCTCTGCACACCCAAACAGGTGTTTTGAAGTTGTTTGGGGCTATGCTGGGAATTATGCGATGTGTTGTTGTTGTAACAGGTACAACAAAACCAACAGGGTGAGGGAGATGTCAGTCAAGTGCAATTTGAACACGCCCACTTTGTCCTGAGAAGAGGTCTAATTAGGCAACATAAGTGAAAACACCTGTGTAGGTGACTATTGGTCTGCAGATGCTTTAAAGGATGAGTCAGGTTTATTACAACTTGGCTCTTATTTTAATATTTTTGGCCATTTTTTCTATTGGTTATAATAACATTTTACACACTGAGATCTTATGATGCAGCTTTATCGCTTCAACAACATCTGATGGGGCAAGAGACAATGTTTGACAGTTTAGCCAGATGATGTAAACCACTTTATTTGGAGGTAAAAGCAAAAGTGAGTCTCCCTGAAATGTCCAAATTACTTATCTATTTGCTGATGACTTGCAATTAGGATGACTGAAGAATGACTGAAGACAAATCAGGATTCAAACTATGTAAATGGTTCTACGTGTCTGCCTGTTGTATCTCTATAACTGTGTTGGTGCCACTAACACAATAAAGACCACAGGGATAGTACATGACAGATCGGCCTATGGTAAAATGTAAGTCTGTGTGCAGTGTCCCCACATGACCTGACAGATGAATACACTGTAGAGCAAAGACCCAAACAGTGGAGGATCACAGGATGAGGGATGAAATCCAAAGATAAGTCTGACAGATAATGAGGACGATTAAAGGAACAAGAGAGGAGTGAGTCATAGCTGCAGACAGGAAATGGTGTCATGTTACTGGTCTCGTGATACAGACCTGCAGTCTCTCCCTCTCCTCCTGATGCTTCTTCTCCATCTCCTTCAGCTGTGCATACAAGCGCTTGGTGGCCTCCCTGAGCCTTGCGCTCTCCTCCTGATTATCCCCGACCTGAGAGTGCAGGCAGACAGAAAGTGACATGCTCAATTAGGCTTAATCTGGCAAACTGCTTGAACCTGAGGGCAAGGCAGGAGCTAGCAAACAGATGAGAGAGGCTGCTGATAGGCCATTTGGTACATGTAACAAAAGCACTTTGACAGGAAGCTGGACGTATGTTAAATAGTACAGAGATAATCTTTTATCTCTGGGCTGTCCTTCAGGTGGACAAAATACTTTCCCCAGACAAACAATGCACATTGCCGTATAATCTGACACCACTTGGTGGGGGTGAGGGGATGGGGGGGCAGCGTAAATTGACCTAGCTTACCTACATACCACACATACAGGTCACTGGGTGTGGATAGCCACAATACACACACATTCCCTCTCTGCTCTGACACTATTTACTTGGTGGATAATGGTGTCGTCTAGAATAATGCATGAGAAACACAATATTGTGTGTGTGGGTGTGTGTGTGTGCGCGCTATTAGACTAAATGTAAGTGAGCCCTTGAACTGTGTGTGTGATAAGCTTTGTTATCAGCTTCAGAGAGCCTGGCACCATTTTCTTTGGAACAGCAGGCAGTTGGCTGGTGTGAGTGCAAAACAGCTGGAGGATCATTTTTATTGTGAATGTTATGACTGTCATTTAAATACAAATTTGAATGCATTCACACTAGTTTCAGCTGAAATTGGCTTCTGCCATTCCCCATGGTTCATTCATGTTAAAACTGATCAGATCATAAAAGGCACGGCAAACACTCTTCTGAAGACGTTGGAGAAGGCTGAATTGTGATTAGCTTACATGAGCGTCTGACTCGCTGAGAACAGTTTTGCCATTGGTGACAGCTGGTTGGCTGCTGGGCATGTTGACTCTGAAGCCATTGACTGGATACTGAAGGAGAGAGCAGCGACTGGTTAGTGGAGTAAGTGTGTTATTAATGGCAGAGAGAGATCACTGCACAGCAACACAAGCAGATGGAGGAAAGGATCTTCATCACTTTCACAACACATACCTTGAGAAACACTTCAAGTTTTACAGAGCTACTATTGTAATGCATTGTATTCTTGTTTAAGCCAGAAGCTGTAGCACGTCTACAGTTTAAAGTTTTGCTGCACGATTACTATCTAAGACTCCACAGCGTCCCCGTATTATCCTGGTGCTGGCTTTGTTGCACTGCCTGTTAAACTTAAAAATTATTTTAAAATCCTTTAAATTATTTTTAAGGCCTTACACAATTTGGCTCCACCATATATCAGTGAGTTATATATACATACACATACACATACAGGTCCACTAGGCTTCTCAGGTCATGTGCCACACTTGCTGTATAAGCTTTTGCTGTCATGGCTCCATTTGGGGGTCAGATCAGCAAATCTCATCTCTGAACCCTGTTCATTTTTAAAGACATTTTATTATCTTTAAGCAAAGTGCTATGCTATATAAATAAAGTTTTACTTACAACAATGGAACTGATGAACAAGCTAGTAATTCATTAAAGGCTAATGCTAGGTGTATAGCCAACATCTTTAATAATATGAGAATCACAAAATCATAATGTTTAAACTGAAATAAAGGAATTAGCTCATTTTCGGACGTCATTGTTGAGAAGGGGAAGAGGTTGATGTGCTCATCAGTTGTCTGATGTATGTCTTGTCAAAGTGGGGGAGATAGTTTCTTCATTTGCTTGTGTTTTGTGTATATTCTGTGTATGTTTTCTTAAGTTGTTGTGTGCTGAGCTTTCTCAACTAATTAACCAAAGATTATTTCATGCTGATTAATCTATCAAGTATTTTTTACATTAATAAAATAATTGTTTGGTCAACAAAATAAAAAAATACTGATCACAATTCCCCAAAACCTAAGGCAACTTCTTCAAATTGCTTGTTTTGTCCGACCAAAAGTCCAAAACCTACATATATTAATTTATTATAATTTATTACATTTACACAAAGGAGAAGCTAGAACCAGTAAATGTTTGGCATTTTTGCTAAACAAATGACTTAAAAGATAAAGTATCATAATTGCTGTCAATTAATTTTCTGTTGATTGACCAAACAATTATTTGTCTAATTATTTTAGAACTACATTCAGAAAAACATTTTTATTTTTGACGCAGAGGGTGTGTACCTTGTAGTTGTTACTGTTCTGCCTGGCTGCCATCTGCTGTCTCAGAGTCTTCAGACAGTACCTCACCTATGAACAAAAACACATTATGCATTAAAAAAAACATGCGCTATGCAGAAACGCTACTATGCCCTTCAGCTTATTCAACCCCAGCCATTTCACATCGTCCTAAAAGAAAAACACACGCTCTAATGTTCTCCACTAGCGGTTGAACGCTGACTCATTGTCTAAAAGCGGCTCCAGGAAGTGTTGCTCACTGACCTCCTGAATCTGCGACACCTCGTCCGTCAGCATCCTGACACTCTCTGCTGTCTGTGGACGGGCTTCAAGGTAAACCTGGATAACACAACGGCAGGAGTGTGTTAGATAATACAGGTGAGCACACAAATATTTCAGACAAGCACGAAGGGTGGATATGCATACAACTATACAAACAAACACACACAAAAACAAGCTCACATACCTTGATGACTTCGACTTTTTCTTCTGTGGGAGTGATGAGCTCAAGCGTTTCTTCCTGCTTCTCTGGTTTATGTGGCAGCACAACTGCTATGCTGCTCTCCTACATTCAGTCAAAAACAAAAGTTTAGTAAATGTCCCATCCTATGTTGTTTTTCTTTCATTCAGTGAACTACATGACAAAACAGGTCTCCTCTTTGCTTTTGTACCTTGCTGCCGTGCCAGTCCGAGGTGCAGCCTGACTGATCCTGATCTTGTAGAGTGAGTCTAAGCCGCCTGTATCGGTCCTGAAATGAAAGATGAGAGCGTAAGAGGACCTGGATGACTAAATGGAGCTGTGGGTATTATGAGAAAAACAACCAATGAAGAGAAAGGAGAGGGGCTTAAAATGAAAGTCATCAGAGAGAAAGAGGGTGGGGCAGGGAAAGAAAGGGGTACTTTTTGCCATAAAACTTCCCCATACTGAAGTTCCTCCGTGGATGCCACACAGTCACACAGTGAAGCCTAGCAACCGACACTGAGGAGACATTTCCATTGCATGCTTGGGGTAAAGTCTGGTGATTATGACCAAACACTCCACTCTACTCACTGGAGAAAATGAAACCAGTTCAGTACAGTAGAAGCCAAAAATACCAACACTCAAAACATCCGTGACTGCTGAGTCACTCAACTTTGTCGCCTTAGCAAAAAAAACAGATCATGTGAGAATTGTCTGTCATGCATCTTTGACAACTTTACTTTAAGTTTAAAAAATGGTTTGGTCAACAACAACAACACAAAAACAAAATGTATAGTTTAACAGACAACAGAATACCTCAATTAAAAACATGAGATGAGGCTCCAATTCAATTCCCTTAAACTCAGCTGACATTTTTTTACTAGATGTTTTTACAAAAAGGCACAACCTTTCCCCAAAGCAAACACATACTTGCTTTGACAACACATAATCTTTCTTGGCAACACCCATTTAAGTGAGTGGAGGTATGGCTCCAAACAAACTGTGTTGCTTTTTCTCTGAATGTGTAAAGAAAACAAACCATTTGGACATTTGACAAATCAGGTGGAAAATAAAAGTCCGGGTACAGGTACAGGCGAGTTATGTAACATAGTTGATTTTTATCTTATCACCAAACTAAATTATGCTTAATCCTCTCTAAGCTTCTATGTGGCGTTATGTGTTCGTATATATTCATGCATGTGTGTGCTCAAATGTATGTCTGTGTATATACAAATAGCTGCTGTATGCAGTGTGCCTCCACCCTACAGTACACGAAGTAAAGACTGAATTGATATTATCAGTCATTATTCGGGGCAGATGCATATAAAAACTCTAAGTGGTGCGGTTGTGGGTGCTATCATCAGTGGCCTTAATTAAACTTTGTGTGGGCGTCAGCTACAGAGTTACTTAGATTGCAATCAGACCAAAAGCCAAGCTGTTCAAATGGCACATAATTTAATAGCCAAAAGCAAAAAGCAACACGAACAAAATGTCCTGTAGATGTTTGGACGGTAATTATCTTAACTTCTTTGTTGATTTTGTTTTTAGTCTTAGTCTATAGACTTAGGTGGGAATAGGAGGGAATCCTCAGTGAAATACCCAAACTATTATTATGACAACTTATTAAAAAGGCTTAGCCAAAAATATAGCAACAACATACCAATACATATACTCAGTTAGTTACAAGATAAATAAAACTGACGTCAAAAACCTTTTAAGTGACTATGATGTTGCATGTTGTTTTTCTTCTACAGAATATAGCTGTGGTGTAGTAAGGTGTTTACAGCTAATGCTCACTGGTGTCACACTGGTGGAAGCTGAACTCCTCACTCATAAAAATGTGTTTTCTAGGACCGGCTTTTTATTTTCAGTCAGAGAGGTATTTTTACAAGTTCCACAGGCAGGTGATACTCTTGCATGGTACATAAAATGCAAGAGAAACAGATGTTGCTCCCCTGTCTTAAATCACGCTAAAGGACGTCAGGAATCTTCTTTGTCTTACTGATTTCACCTGCATAATATTTTACATTCACACCCTTTAAGTACTCAATGTCACCTGGTTTGGTCGATGTCACCAAGTAAACTGCAGTAACAATTTGTCAGTGATGCTGCTCACGTGTGCCAACTGTACACTTAATAAAGCCACTTTACACACCCTTAATGGCTCCCTGTGCGAATGACACCTGTGGTTACAGTGCAGGAATGATAAAGAGGCACTGACACGTTCTCTACATACCACAGTTTGTTGTCAGCTTTAAGTGCAATAATAACTTCAGTACACATGATTTAGTGACACCACATCAATAACAAAGACTATGAGGGTGTAGGAAGTATCAGAATAATACATTTTGCAACTGTTCCTTATAGATTTAGTTTCACACTTGATAGCTAGGACCACCAGACAACAAACCTCATTAATTCAACCACTCCTTCTTTCCTGGGAAAAGCCCTTTACTGTATCTGGCTTCCAAGGAACACCATGGCAGTGGCGTCATCTGGACACACATTCAGTGCCAGTCATCAGGCCACGTCAAGCAGTGTGGCTGAATGTTACAGCTCTGTGTGACGATTTGGCACAGCAGCAACACCCTGAAGAGAAGCCCAGAATTTATATCTGCAGTCTGTTGCACTGGTTTTGATGATATTAGGCAATTAACAATCATGTGATGCCTGGTGCCTGCAGATCAAGACGAATCTTGAAACAATAAACAAACAATATTGTTTTAATCATCTCCGTTCAATATAAGCGCGCGCGCGTGTGCGTGTGTGCGTGTGTGTGTGTGTGTACACATTTTGTGCTTGTCTGTCTGTGAGGCTGTGGGTACTATATCTCTATATGAGATATCTCTTTTGGGCAGAGCATTGTTGTGTGTAGGATTCCTATCAAATGTCAAGAAAATGTCTGTGGTGGCGGGGCGTGGTTTAGCTCTCAGCTGCAGAGGAGAGAGGTGGGGGAGTGGTTCGGGAAGTCAGGGCAGCACACAGGTGCCGCAGATAATAATCAAGCTGTGTGTGTCTTAGTCTCAGTAGCGGCAGCCTGGGGGAAAAGGCAGTGGAGCTGGAGATCGGAGGACAGAGACCGAAGAGCGGCCAGGCACTGACGGAAACGGGAAACGACGGCTTCCCCACACCCGGACAAGGGAAAGAGGGAGATACGTGGCTGCATATGTATGTGTAGCGTGAGCTCAGTGGAGCCGAATAAAGGGCCAGCCACGGCCGTAAACCGTAATACTGTCTTGGTGCCTCTGTCAGCAGAACCCGTGAGCAGCAAGCTTGCTACAATGACTAAAATAGATACATGCTGATATAATAGAACGTAGGCTTTTAATTGTTTTGCTCTTTTTGTGTGTGTGTGTGTGTGTGTGTGTGTGTGTGTGTGTGTGTGTGTGTGTGTGTGTGTGTACGTGCACGCGCGCCTCTGTGACACAAAATAAACCTGTGTGTGAATGGGTGGAAACAGTTTTAGAGTCTGTGTGAACATGCCTACTATAAATCATGTTGACACACATACACTGATGTATGGCTTAAGAACAAAGAAGGGCAACCCAGCACGTCACGTGGGTTAACACATTTGGTTACGTACGTCAACAACCAGTTCTCTGCTTTGCAAGTCAAACACAGGCTAAATGGTTTAGCTTGAGTGGCAGTTCTTTGAGTGTAATTGCGTCGTCTGAAAACCATCAGAGCCGAGGCAGCGACAGGCAGGCCAACATTTCACTCTGTGATCCGAGGGAGGGACAGCCTGAGGGCTTCTCTCGAGAACAGACACACAGAGGATTGTGGGACAGACACACCCTGAAAAGTGCTTACAGTACACAGAAACACAATGTTCTGCAGCTCAACACACGCTATTCTTCTGTGTGTCTTTGGAAGCCACTCCACAGACACGTTTACATTTCAGGCATGCAGCTGACGCTCATTCACAGAGCTTCAAAATAAGCACAACTGTAGAACAGGTTACAGACAGTAATCTGCTTTTTCATAACAGTAATTGCAAGTAAATCACAGGAAAGTATTTGCAAATGAATCCTTGACCCAGCTTATGCCAAGTTCAAGCTTTTTCATGTATTTCATGTATATTGTACTGAATGCCTATGAAGAGTTTCCTCTTTCCCTGGAAAAATCCTGTGTTGCATTTTATGCGTGTAAAAACAGCAACAAACAAACAACAAAAAAGCTTTGTTTGGGATAAACTAAAGAAATATGGGAAACTGCAGACAACATCCTTGACTGATCACGTTGCAGTCAACAAATCTTGTAGAGGTCAACTGCACAGCGCCATGAAAACAGTCCCAACCAATGATTATGGATGAAAGAGAGGTTGATTGGGAACCACTCCTACCATAGATGCTTATTAGGTGTCATTACAGTCCAAATGGCCTGTACTTGTGATCATCTTCCAAGGTGAAATTAAACATTAAAATCACTTCATACTTTTGTGGTCCTGGCCTGTCCAAATAACGCATGAGCAACTATTAAGTGTTATCAAGTCTCGGCGTAACAGCTCTTACATTCATGTAATGACAAGAAAAACACAACAGTCAGAAGTCAGAAAATGTGCGCAATGACGAGGATATGAGGGTGTTTTTCTAAGTAAACAGGTTATCCTGCAATATCACCTCATCTTGATATTTCTTCTGATCTGTTCTTATCCATATTTGCTCTCTGCTGCAGAGACATGTGCAAACTCACACTTCTAATGTACATGATCTGATCAGCCCTTTTATCTGCTCTGTGCATTTACAGTGCTATAAATATCTGCCTCCAGAAACATCTGAGTGCTGCTCCACTAGGCTTGTCCATGCAGCTCGAGGAACGCTTTTCCATTTCTATGTAATTTCCCTTCTAGGAGGAGTAACCTCAAATTTACTTAGACAACACAGAGGCTACAAAGGCTATCTTCAGTGGTATCCCTGTTTTCCATATCTCTTATGTGACACGAGTGTCATGTTTACATACAAGCTCATTTCATAATACAATCAATCTCCAGGTTAAATAGATCTAATGAAAATAACTTTAGAGATAATATCAATACCAGTAATTGAGGTGTTCAGCTGTTGCTCCATTGCAGTTGATTGATTCTCCCTCTGAGGTATGAATCTCCTGAGTCTGATAAGATCAAAAGACAAACTTATAGTTAAATACTCCACGTCTTGCATAACACTGTGCAGAAAGTACTGTGAAAACCATGCAATGTGATATATAAAGTACAACTGTAATATGGTCAGCTGAATGCTATACGTTGTACTTGTAGGCACTGCAAATACTCCATACTGTTTCCGTGTTTAATGTACTGTAGGTAATCAGTGATTTATGAAAAAACTGCATTTGATTAAAACAATAAACCAATTTTGATGAGTCAGTCATATCTCAACATTCATGTGCTTTGCAGCCAGTAACCACCATGATCGTTTGTCATTAAACAGTAGGTAAGGTGGTCAAAACAGCTTTGCCTTATCTAACATCACTGCAAGCCACCATACTTTGCTCACACCTAACAAAAGTGTCTCCACGGTGACATCAAATTGATATGACATCTACTGGTGTGAAACTATAAAAGACAAAAAAATGCAGAGGTGCAAATGAAGTGTTAAAATAAACATTCTGGGAAATAATCTGCCACTGGAGGCACATATTCAGGATATCTTTTCACAGCTCAGCTCTTTAGCTGAGCAGCAGCAGCGAGCCTTGAGGGAGAGTCTGTTTTCAGTGCTATAGCTTCTTTACACATTTTTACTCCTCTGTAACCATTCACTGGTTCTGAGGTGGAGGAAGGAATTCGAAGTAAAGTGCAGTAGAGTACAAATCAATAACGTACAGAGTAAACTGCAGTAAGGCTGCAACTAACTATTGGTTTCATTGTCAATTGTTTTCTTGATTAACCGATTAATGGTTTCATCTGTAAAATACCAGGAATGGTGAAAAATTACTATAATAATTTCCCAAAACCCTTCAAATGTCTTGTTACTACCACATAAGACAAAGAAAAGCAGCAAATCCTCACAACTGAGAGGCTGGAACTACAACAACAACACGGATCAGATCATCCATATTGTATTAGACCTGCAGCGGATATGAAAACAGACTATCCAACATGACTCATGTTTACTGATTTGGAGGTGACATCACTGCTTCACCCCGGTGTCCGGGCTACAAGACCATCCTCATACAGTCAGTGACCTCCCACAATCAATACAGGACCTTCCAATCCCAGTTATCGAGCTACAAACTCCTCCATGACGGTTGGAGTGGAACAATGAATAAAGGGTCAACCAGACATAGCTATAAATCTATGTACTAAATGATTTTAACAAGCTGAGAAAGGAACATTTTGTGTTTTCACAGATAGTATATGACGGCTTGCACAACAGTATTTAAATTCCAAGTGCCAACATCACAGCAAAGTGTGAAACCCATCCATCTCTGAGTGCAGTCAAAACAAAGTAGTTTTATTACCAGGCAACACGACTACTCATGCTACGAATGATAAAAAACAAAAAAAAGCCATAAAACACTTAAAACAACATGGTAACTTGTTGACATCAGCAAGTCTTGCACCAAACCATCACACATGTTAATTATAAACTCTTCCCTTCTGATTAATACCAACAGTATGTGTCACAAACTGAGTCACCTTTCTATAGCACAAAAAGTAACTGACAAAAGGGAGGTGACTCTAAAAAGTTTTAAAGTTGCTTTTTGTCTGACAAACTCAGTGGCAATATTTGCATCCGGGTGGTCTGAGCCAAATAAAACTGAATGAAGATGAACTCGCACAAATTTGGATTGAACAAAATTATGTTAGTGCTCTCCCTTCTGTATAAATCAAGAAAATAGTAAATGAATGTCTCTTTTTGTATATAATATTTTTAAGTATCTCTTTCCTTTTTTTTTGAACCCCTGTAGGAAACCAGCCCTTTATTTTAAGTATGACAAGTTCACTATGAAGACATAACCAAATGAATCATATCACCAAACACTTGACTGTTATTCATAAAGCACACCAAACTACAACCGCAAGTACCATCATGCACTTCACACTGTACGAACCCAAACGCAAACCCTTTACTTTATCTCACATAGGATCACTCTGATATCTACCTGGGCAGACGAAAGAGCTGTCCGGGACTCTTCCCGAGGATGTTCAGGCAGCTGCGATACAGACCGTCTGTGTCTGGGTGACTAAGTGCGTGGGAAGCCACGGCTGTCTTGCCTTACATGGCTGGGTGAGGCTCCACCAGCTGCTGCCCAACCCTCTTTCCTGCAGATTGTTCTCCAGTCAGAGAACTACAGTGCCAGTCCAAGGAGGCACATAGTTGTTAGCCTCCCCTGCAGGACTACAATGCCAAATACACAATGGAAAGAACTGGAAGAACCATTTCTCTGATTAGATTATACACAGTCCTGAACAAGGACATTTATGGATGGTGAATCTAAACTGCATAACAGTTTGAAAGCCATCTATTATCTTTATACTTTGATAATCAGACAGAATAGACTTTTTTTCTGTATTTGAATTGCTAAACAAATTGAAAATGTGGACAACCAGGCTTTTAACTTCATCAAACAGTCTCAATAATTCAGAGTAAAGGAGTGACAAGGTTTAAACCTCAACACTTAAACCTAAATGTATGCAAATATACAATAATATATAACTTACTTGGGACAATAAGTGACCAATAGATAAAACTGTGGAATGAAGAAGGCTTCATTTATCTGCCACAGGGTGACAGTGGTAGGTAGCAGCCCTCTGAGGAATGTGTGATGCGAGTTATATAAGAGAGATTAATGAAGAGTCTTTATATAACAGTCACTGGCACGTGAGTGTGTGCAGTGTAAACAAAACTGTGCAAACAAAAGTCAAATGCCAGTGTCCTAATATGTTCATGTCTGTGTGTGTCCATGTGTCTCGAACTATCTGAAACTTTACACAATAAACTTCCAAATTATCTTAAATCTAAAAGTCTTTTTCCAATTAATGATTCATTGTTTTGTCTAAAGCTGCAGTGATTAGACAACTAATCACTTAGTCGATCCACAGAAAATTATTTAGCAACTATTTTGATAAACGATGAATTTAAGTCATATTTTAAGACAAATACCCAAATTCTCTGGTTCCAGCTTCTCAATTTAGTTTTTTACTGTTTCCTTACTCTTTTATGATAGTAAACTGAATATATTTGCATTTTGGACTGTTAGCTGGACAAAACAAGACATTTGAAGACGTTGGCTTTGGGAAATTGCAATGGGCATTTTTCACCATTTTCTGACATTCTATAGACCAAACGACTAATAAAGAAAATACATATTAATCGATAACGAAGATAATCGTTAGTTGCAGCCCTTATTTTGTCTATAAAATGTCAAAAACGAGAGAAAAATGCCCATCATTATTTAACAGAGCTTAAGGGGATGTCTTCAGATTACTTGTCTTGTCAGACCAACAGTCTAAAACCCAAAGCTAGTCGATTTACAAAGATATAAAACAGATAAAAGCCAGAAATTGTCACATTTGAGAGGTTCATTGGAACCATTGAATGTTTGACATCTTTACTAATAAATTACTTAAACGCTTAAAATTTTCATCACTAGTGTATTATATTCTAAATGTATGACATTAGGTCTCACATACAGTGTACTTTACATGTTTGTGTTTTGCGTGAGCAGCCTTCCAATTTGTGCAGGTGTGTACTAAACACCCTGTTATTAATCACGCTGTTTGTATGTATTTATAGTTGCTTACCCGTTTGTTGATATGTGAGCAGTGCAAACATACCGTTTAACAATGTCGGCGTCACACACAAAAGGCTTTGAGTGGATCTCACTGTAGCCTTGCAAGTATACCATAGAGTTGACAAAGAAACCCACAACAATCCAGCTAAGCTATTTTAATGATATCCTTGCATGGACCTTTCTTGCTCTTCCCAGCATGTTCTCATGCCGTGACAGAACACACAAAATGGAATTTGTCAAGAAAAACAATTGAACTCCCAAATGTGCTTAAGTGGGATGAAATGTGTTTCTCAGTGGAAATACGGGTTTGCAGAACAGGATGCAAAAGAGGTCAAAGCTCATGTTTACAGTGAGATCACAGGAATAACAAAAAAAAACAACCGGTGACCAAAAAATGCCCGTTAGCTATCTCCAAGAGAGTGTCATTGCTGTGTAAAAGAACTAGTGAATTCCTGGTATCAACCTGATCCAAGTGAAGTTCATTTGTATAAAATGATCCCCTCCAAACTGTAAAGCCAGGAAAAGGTCTGAAAACCCTCCTCTAATCATTTATCCTTTTTTGTTTCATCACAGTTGGAGCCCATCAAAGCTGGCAGCGGCCAAAAGTTCACTTGCAACATGTCTCAATATTAGTCTAGGCATGACTATGTATTTCTCCTCCTCCTGGCAGATATCTGTATAAACAAATGATCCGTTCATTCATGCCACCATCCAAGGTGTACATGTGCAATCATGACAGGACATAACACTTATCAACTCAATGGTTTAGGCCAATGAATAACTTTATTCATGATAAAAAGTTATGTCATGTTTGACCTTTCATTTGACATTGACATGGACATTTGTCACTTCGGTAAATAGCCTTTGGTATCTACAAGGAAGTGCCAATGAAAATAGGCTACTTCTATTTAAGTACCCAACCAACAAGTCTCACTTTCGTAATGAGTTCTTTGGAACTCCTGGCACGGAGTTCAAATTCAACATTCCAGAATGTCAGGTCAATTGTTTTCTCAATGGAGCCATAACAATGGATTAACTTAGTAATTAAACAAGTTCTAGAATGGCCTAAAATGTTACAATTTAGGCAATAAAAGCATGACTGGAGGGTACAATTATTTAATTTTCTTCTAATGCCGTTTGAAGTAGGGCACTCAGAACTCACTTGTTTCAACATATCAGTTCAATCAAGTTACAGTATTCTGTGAAAGAGCAAACAATGGCTTTTCTTTTCTGTGTAAACACTTAAAACATGATCGGATATGAGCTCCACACTAATTCTCCAAAGGCAAAAAGCAGGTTAAAGTTCCAGTGAAAGTGCCATGTATACAGTGACACACACAGTCACTGTGAGAAAAGTTACATACAGTGTCATTCAATTTATGCAACAAGTAGCACTGTAATCCAGCAGTCACACCTACTATTTGACCTGCATGAGTATTTTATGATACATAATAATTGATATCATGCAAGAGGTATTTTGTTTTTGTACATACAAATAATAGCTATTGAATTCAGCGACCATTTGGCATTACTTTTATCTCTTTCAGATGATAACAGTTATCAAGTAATTCACTTACTAGCCTCATAATGTAAAAGATAATGTTGGCTGTCATGATTGTGAAATTTGCTTTGGGACCACACACATTAGAGTTAATGCTGTTAATGTTAATCACACAACATACTTTATGTCACATGACACTGTGTGTTGTATCTGCAGCATTCACATTGGTTCTGTTGAAATGTAACACTAAAGTGTGTAATGCCAAAGAAAAAACACAGGTGTGTTGAATATGGCGAACTCTTGAGTTTTTTCCACAACGCCACACATCATGTGTTTAATGAAAAGTGAATTTCTGCTTTTCATGTCGCATTATTATTTACAGGTATAAATGTAATTTTCAAAAATGTTATATTTCTCTTTCATATGGCCATTTGGGAAACTGAACACGTGCACACAAATTCTGTCAAATAGGACAGTCCAATACTCGGCTAGACAATTAGCTAATCTATCACAGCTGTGGAACACACTTTAATATTGTAATAAAGTTAGTCCAGTGGCACCACAGGACATATAAAGTGGGATTAAGTCACTATAAGCGTACAACAGATACATTTAAATTATGTTATATTTAACAGGTATTCGATGTATGGCTCTTTGGATGAAAATATTTAAGCTAGTTTCAATCAACACTCACGTTAGCCTTCTTATCCTCTTCTCCATGTTTCACAGTCCGCGACACGCCGCCGCTCATCTTCTCAGTGGAAAGTTCGTAAGACATGGAAATTAATAAGAAGTTTGTCTTTCCTGTCCGTCAGTGTTTGAAACTTTACATCTCCTCCTCCTCCTCGCAAATCACTGTTAGATAGCTCAACGAAAGCGCACAGAGTGAAGAGACACCTGGAGCCTGCCTCTCTCTCCCTCTCTCTGTGTCTTCACTGTCTGTCCAGGTGGTAAAGTTGAACCCTGCAGGTCGTCAGCGTGCCTGCGCCTCATTTAAATGGAATGCAGGCTACTGAATCATAGATCAGGATGTAGGAAGCAGGAGTCATTGTGGACATTTTGTATTATTTTACATGTAGGTCAGTTAAACATTTTTAATATGTTGGTTACATTCTTAACTTTGTTGTCTTTTATCATTTTCACATCATATATGCTATCTGTTCTGATACAGACATAAATCTTCTTAATCTCCCTATTAATACACATGTACAGTACCAGTCAGATGTTTGGACACACTTTCCCATTCAAGTGAATGTTATAAATACGTATTTCATTTTTATCTGCTATGTCACTTTGATCTGGAATTTAAGCTGAATATAAGCCAAAACATTTATACACACTGGTGAAGGTTAAGGTAGCCTACTGTATAGCTGATTTACCTGTTTTTTCCCCACATATTTCTTTTCCATATCTTATATTGTCTAATCTTGACTCATCTGATCTTATTGTTTATCTTGTATTACTTAATTTGACATGGATAGTTCATATTAAAAACATTTCTCTAAATGTGCCAGTGGAACAAAAAAAAGCTAGTTTTACATATCTGGGCCAGACTGGACATTTATGGCTGACTAGAATGAAACATACATCACAAGTGGCAGTCATATATGCTATAAATTAAGGGCAGAGAGTAAGATGAATAAATTCATATTAAAAATTATCATATTTATCTTGGGGATCTATAGGGATGGTACTGACAGATTCACTCAATAAACAATGTCTGACCTCAGAGAAGTTGACGACTCCTCCATCCGGCAGACATTTGGTGTGAGTGCTGCCGCACCACAGCATTTTGTCCTCAGTCACCTGCCTGATCTTCTTCCAGATTGATCCCATATGCTGTCTCTCTTCATGTGTCTTGTTTCAACCAGTTTTGTTCAACATCTTCCCCATTTTCCAGCAAATATCTCTGTCAGTAACAGTGCAGCACCAGGAACCTCCAGTAAGTGTGATCTGCCTACCATGTGCTGCAGCTAATTCTGTGTCAGACCTGCAAATAGGATGTAGTCCTGTTTGATAACAGTCCTGTCACATGTCAGGTGGCTCTGTTACCACTAACACTTACTTAATTTCCTGCTAGGCCTATGGCTGAACTCATTTACCTTTGGTGGCATATGGCTTGAAACTTTTTGTGACATGAAGTCTGGCACATCAGCCCAGAGAAAGCGTCCTACTTTCAGCATTCGACAATGTTGCTGTGACAGTGGGAGAACATTGTGATCTTTGTTGAATAATGGATCAAACCAGGAAAAAATAAGTAGTGCAGTAGCAGTAGTGTTTTTGTAGATGAAACATTTTATACTTTATTGACTTTATCAGATTTTTATAACCTTAATCAACAGTTGTCCATCAATATTTTATGAACATAAAGCTGTTACAGAAACTTCCTGACACGTAGGTTTAACTCAACCTAAGTGATGACAGATTGTATTTTCCTGTTGTTACTTGCTTTATAGTTTTAGAGCAGGTGTGGCATAAAATGAAATGAAAGGCCGTTACCATAGAAAGACCAGAATTGAATCCCAAAATCAGGTTAAACCACATAAGCCTGCTGTATTATTTTACTACAATGTTCTTCCGCTGTTTGACATCACATAATTATGTTTTGAATCTTGGTTTTAGACATAACTTACATTATTTGAAGAGCTGTTTGTTCTGTGAAAAAAGTGGTCACTTTGTACACATCGCTGAAACACAATAACCTACAGTAAATATAGCACATCTGCTTTGTGTGAGGCACCTACTGCGGTAAACAGACTACTGGTAAGAATGACACAAATTCAAAAGGAAGCTCAATTTGAAAAGCCCAGCCCAAAGTAAACATGCACTGGTTTTGTAGATTAATGGTTCGGCCTTTGTTAGATCAGTAGCCACCTTTGTATACTGTACAATGTAAAGTGTACATGTTATTTTAAACCACATTTTCCATTGAAAGGGTTGAATGTCATGAAGTTGTGGTAAATTGTGCAAAAGTCCTCTGTTTAACATTTAAGACAGTGGTGAGGAAATTGGTGCGGCTAATATATTCTGTATGTTTGATACTGAGCTAACATGCTAATTTAAGCTTATTTGTGTACATGTTAGAACAGTGCTGGTGTAGAAAACCATGACAGCATTGTCATTGTAATTCCCAACCAGCAGAATGAAGAATGCTGATCACCCAAGTTGAGAAAGCCACTGCTCACTTTCTCACGCATCATGGATGTATTTTCATACCACTAATACCATGAGTGCAGGAAATTATATGATGTGCTACAGAAAAGCTCCATCATTCATTGCCTGCATTAAACTACAAATTTGGATCTAATTATATACATGTTGGTTCTAATTGATGGAAATTTATCGACATCACATTAAAAACACATTCATGGACGTGCCATTGAGTATGTAGTATTTTAAAAAGGGAAAGAGAACGTAAACTTTAAGGAAAAGAAAGTCCTAATCGTGGGAAGATAGAGGAGGAGGTGAGCTAAGGAGAACGACGGGGAGATTGGATGAGGTGGAGTCATGATTACAGCTTGATGTCTTCAGTAATTACAGTAAACCAACTAAGGATTACAGACTCTGTGTCTCTGAGGGGGGAACTCGGCCAGAGCTAAAAGAACATGCTGCTGACTTGTTACTGAGACGCTAAAAGAGAGAAAACAGATCTGAAACAAGAATACTGAGGCAGGACATTTAATATGAATAGAATCAAATATTCATAACACTCTTAACTTTTAATGTCAAGTCGTTTTTGGAGGGGACAGTTTTGGTTTCACTACTGAATATGAAATAATAATCCCCTCCAGTTTTTGTGACATAAATTACTCAACATATTCCTGCTCTTAGACAGAAAGACAGTGTCAGTTTGTGACTTGTGACTGCTTGAGGCTGCACTTCCAGTTATTTGGATAGTCTAATACTCCTGCTCAGTATACCAACAATTGACTATAATGAGCCACCAAAAGGTCTATGAGGGTTTTACTGTGATACAATAAGGTGAAAAGTAACACTAAAGATACAGTAAAGATCCAGTTTACATTTGGCACAGTTACAGTTGTTTTGTTTGTCTCCTGATATGTATAGTACTGTAAGTGACCCATGACATCATGCTGCCTGACAATCTTTGAAATTCCCTTTGACAGTAAACCATCAGGCCGGTTGAATTGGTCAGCAGTGGTAAGAGGAAGAGCTGTGAAATATATATATATATATATATATATATATATATATATGCACAAGATGCTGTGTCTCCATTACATCCACCAGCACCGGGTAGCTCCTGGAACAAGAAAAACACGAGCCAAAACCTCTTGTTTCCTTAACTCCTCCTGTAAGATTATACAGTTACTGACTGTTTAAGTCTCACATAGCATAGCATAAATCACACTATGTAAGAATAATGTTACTATGATACATAAACTTGTACATAAATGTGTATAATGGGGCATCCCCATAGCTAAAATACAAAAAACTAAATGTATATTGCAAAGTTTCAAATATTAAGAGATCAAAGAAGTGAGGAAATTAGGAAAAAAATACAATATACCTCTTTTTATTGTACACACGGTCAAAAATTTACTTAAAATATCTGTCAAAAATTTGGGGAAAGCTTACAAAGCTCTGCACCGCATTTCAAATGTTACCAGCAGCTTAATAAACATGTTCTACATTTAATAGCATCCTTACTTGTAATTGCCCAAATACAAATTTTAAAAGTGACATGTTTAAAATGTAAGAACACCATCAAAATCGGAGATTATAATTAACATCCAGGTGCAACAGAGAGAAATGTGAAACACTTCCAAATCTAAGCTAAACATTCTTTCAGTAGGAATGTACACGAGATGCAAGCACAGGCAAGCATTTGAAATACTATTTAAATCATTACAGCAGCAGCACATACACATAACACATGCGGAGACAACATGAAGTGAAAATAGAGATATGAAGCTCATTTTTAAGGCATCTGAGTGAAAACATGCTCATGAATCAAGCTTAACACGTAGCAATATATTAAACCACATCAGAAATATGGTGGTTAAAGTAGAAAATTTTATAGGGAGAGGATTCATCTCACAGTGCTACAGTACGTATATTTGATTGTCTTGAGTAACGGGTATGCACAGCTAATACAGTGTAAAAATATAGGCTCAGTTTAAATGGCCCATCATTGTTACATTCAAAGGTAAAAAAAACAAAACAACAACTTCACTTTCAATACACAAAGAAACACTTGGAGCTGCTGACAACACTGACAGATGTAACTTATCATGCGCAAGCAAGCACAGATATAAGACTGGAACAATTAGGAAAAAATATGGAAGTTATTTTTTGGTTTAAAAGTGGTTTGAATTTTCAAGTCTACTGTATGACCTTTGAACATAAACCATGCCACAGTAATGTGCTACCACGGCAGTGTATGCTAGCAACAACACACAGCAAAGAGCCTTTTTAATAACACGCCTCAAGCTGAAGTACATGAAGTAAAACCTTGTATTTCTAAGTGTAAGTGTAATTCTTCTCTTCAACATAACAGAGAAACGGAAGAGCTCAAGACAGATAAAACATGACAGAAGTGAAGCAACCATGATCACAGCTGAAGGCTCAAAAAATACATTATTATTATTATTATTATTATCCCGACAACCTGTCTCTGTTGGACTGCTGTACTCAAAATAAAACCAAGAGCAACTGCAAGGCAAATTTGTAGTGCATGGCAACCCGAGTACCTTTCTCTGACAAAATCTTACAAGTGTTTGCACCGGAGGAAAAAGAGTAAATCTTTTTATAGGTCTTATTATTCATGACGTCTTCTTCCTTTAGCAATTGGAGGTCTGTATGTGGCTCTCGCTCAGGATGGAGGTGATGTTGGTGTCATAGAAACCGTCCTCATCCTCAGAGCTTAAAGTGGTGGAGCCCAGAGCTGCACGATGTGTCTGCTGTGACTTCCGCCTGAGGTAAAGCAAACAACAGAAAATCCAAAAATATTGACTCAGTTCTTTTACTTTCAGACATTGCAGCTCAGTGAATACAGGCATGTGTCCAGCTAGTTATTATAGAGTGCCACCTAGTGTAAAGAAGACACATGGAACTGACATGGTTACTTGTCAAATACTGAAAGTTAAGGAAGTCATCTTACATTGTGCGGAAAAATACTCAAATATAAGTTGACTTAACATATTTTTTTGACATTATTTCATAGAGTTGGGACAATAACTTAAGTCCTACTTCAGTTCAGTCTCCAGCGCTGTGACTTTGGCATGCATTGCCTCCTGGAGCTCCTGCTGCTCCTCCAAGTCTCTGAGAACCTTCCGGCGGACTCCCTCCAAGCGCTCCACCTCTCCCTCGCTCTCGTCCACCTGCCGCTTCAAGGCCTTCACACGCAGAGACAGCTGGGGACGGAGAGAGGGAGAGGCAGGGGGTTAGAGGGGAACAGAGGAGGTCACAGGTGAAGACGTGCGGAGGGGAAGAAGCAAGAAAGGCAGGGGTTAAAGGCGGGGGGTTTGACGGGTGTGTCGGTTTGTAAGGGAGCAGCTATGGCTACATCAAAAAGGCTGAGGCAGCAGAAAGATGATAGGGTAAGGGAGGTCAGGGAGCGTTCTGGTGACCGAGTCAGGTTGGGTTTGGGTCAGGAGGAGTACAAATAAGATTAGTCTTTTGGAAAAGAAGCAATTAAGCTTTGTTTGAACTGCGTTAATGTTTAAACAGCAGGTGTAGGTCAAACAGTATCCATCGATAATTCTTACTACATAATTAAAACTGCGTCGAACCGGTAAATTAATACAAACACAGAGTCAGGAAACTTGAGACAACCACAGGAAAGTGTTTGATCTATAAGACTGGTGTAGTAAATTTCACCCGTCTGACATTAAAAGAATATTTTTCTATCAAGAAAGCAAATAAATGTAAAACTATTCCTTTAATTAGTTAGATCCAGTTTGAGGGGCAGCATTTCGTATTCAACCAGCAAATGCTAAAACAAACATTAAAGATAAATTCCATGCAAATCTTGATATTTACCTGATCTCTCTGCTCAACATGCTGGCTTCGCTCCTGATCTAACGTGGCGTTTAGCTCCTTTAGTTTCCTCTCCATTCGTCGCTGAGAAGCCTGGATGCTAGCCTTCTCTCTGTGTGGAGAAATTCAGAATTCACACGATTTAAGAACACAGCAATACTTTGACACAATTATTTCTACATTTTTAGTGTGTTATGACATATGTATGTTGTTGTTTTTCTATGGATGGTTGATTGGTGGGTCCTTGGGATTTGCTGTTGGCTTGTTGTCATTTGTTACATGAAAGGGCTAATGAGGGCTGCTTTGACAAAAAGTAGCATTTCAGTAAATTTCCCAGAAGTATCGACAGTGTACGGAAACCGACTTTTGTTACTTTGACTCATTAAAATACACCCCAAAAAGTAGGACCATATTCAGATAGAGAGGTTGTTTCCTTTTTGATCTGTCATGTGTGTTCAGTCATACCTTTCTTCACTGCGTAGTCTCTCCTCCAACTCTTGAATTTTGTTTTCCAGCAGGGTGAGTCCAGCTGAGGGCCGAGGCTGTCCCTCCATGTCTGCCACACGAGTCTTCAACTCCTTCAGCTGGGAGGGGAGTGGGACAGGATGAAGGTGAATAAACTACTTATATTGCAAAAAAAAAAAAAAAAAAGCTGTTCTAACTGTGTGTGTGAATTTGTGTGGATGAATGATCAGTACCTGTCTCTCAAGTGCGCTCTTGTCCATTTCCAGGTCGTGTCTCGCCGAACGCTCCTGCATCAGCTCCGAACGAAGCTGGTCCACCTGAGAGGAGAAAGTGAGATAGGAGAAAAGAAGCAAGAGGCAGTGTAAGTAAACCTGTTATCAGATATACCATTACGTAGACATGCCTCCTGCTTATTTGCATGTGTATTCAAATATTTTTATGTGGCACCTGATCTCTGCTACGTGTGATGCGGTCGTTCAGAAGCTCTATGCTGCTCCTCTCCTCATCCAGTTCAATCTCCAGTGTCTTAATTTTATCCTGTGAACACACACACATAAACACATAGTGTAACATATTTATTTATTTTTTGAGCTTGTCAATCAACCTCACATGCATGACTTCCTAACCATTTCCTACTCTTAAATTCTATTTGCTGACACATCACTGTATCCCTGATTTACTCCCATCCAACTTTAGATTCCCCAGTTCATGACCTTTGACCTCGAAGCCTCACCTCCAGGCCCCTGATCTCCCTGGTGCGGTCGGTGTAGGTGCTCTTCTCTGATTCTAGTTCGCTCTCCAAGTGTTTGAGACGGTTGTTGAGGAGGTCTCTCTCCAACTGGGCGCTGTCTCTCTCCTCGCTGCACACCAGCAGCTCCTTCTTCAGACGGGAAACCTGAAGACAAGATGGAGGAGACCATAATGCTTACATTTTACTCAAAGTCCACCCATCTTCATGCAGCTTCTGTCTTCAACTTATAGTTTGCTGGGCATACATGCTCTCTTTCCACACTGCTCTGTAACACTGACAAAGTTACATACACTCTCAGACTAAATGAGGAATATGTGTTTATGTTTAAGTCTTAACAAATTCTATTATGCTAACACAACATTTAGCAGTAAATATTTAGCAGGTTCACCATCTTAGTTTAGCCTGTTAGCATGCTAATCAGCAATATAATTATGAATATGAATATATAAAAATATAATAATTTTATAGTTGGAGTGATATAGTATTTCACCAAACATGTATAATATTACAGAGGTTGTGGGTTTTGTCCTACACATGCAGCTTCCCTTCCCCCTCTTATCCTTTCTATTTTTCAGCCCATTTGTCCTCACCTCTTCCTGCTGGGCCTTGAGGTTGCTCTGAGCCCTCTGCAGCTCAGCAAGCCTGTCCTTGCTGTTGCGCTGGGATTCTAGCAGGTCCTTCCTCGAGCGATCCCTGTAGTCGTCAAGTTGTGTTTGCAGGGCGGCCACTGACTGACGGGAGTCTCCCATCATCACCTCCATCTGAAAGTTGGGGGAGGCAGAAAGAGAGAAATGTTCGGTGAATGGCAATATCTCTCCACATCAGCAAACCAAGGCATTGTTCTAACCCTAACAAACTCGCACACCTCTTTGTTTATCTTCTCCAGGGCTCGGTCCAGCAGCCTCTTCTGCTCCTCCAGGTCACTCTTGCCCCTCCTCAGTGCCTCCCTCTCCAGGTCTCTCTCCTCCAGCCGCCGGGTCAGCTCGTCCCTCTCCTTGCTCAGGCGGGCGGTTCCTCTCTTGGCCTCCTCCAGCAGAGACTTCAGGGAGCGGTTCTCATCCTCCAGAGCTTCCACCGCCTCCTCGGCATCCGAGCTCCGGGGTATGCTGGAGTGAAGCCTCGTCTGGAGAATGAGAAAATATCCACTAATGAATATGGGTCACACAGCAGTTTTTATCACCATCATGCTGTAGGTAAAAGGAATTTAATGTGGGTATTTATGTGTCTTGAATTGTATTAGACCATGTTAAGAAGAGAACAATATTTACCACACAGAAAATCTATCTGTATTTTTCCAGTATTTCATAATTTGCCTTTGCACTCTGTATTGTTACATCTGTTTGGCATGTAAAATAGGGGGAGTAAAGGGCTCTTCATATTCAAGGTACAGTTAAACTTCATTGCCCTCATGCCTGCATACAAACTCCAGTCCAAAATGTTACACCGTATCCTTGATATATATCCCATATATATTTGTATTTGCTTTGCACCTAAACTGATTTGTGTATGACTATGCTCTTCACATGAACATTTCACAAATGTAACAAGATTATAGCGCTTAAAACAGCTGTAATACATCGCTGTTCCAACACAAATGGAGCACAATGGGTATCTTATGTAAATTTATCTTGGAGGGATTATTTTCTGAGCTTACATGTTTGAGTTTTTTTTATGTACTTCCCATCTCTCGGTTGAAAATAGAGTCTGTGTGGGAGGCCATTTCTTTTGTTCTTGTACAGTATGTCTTGTTTAGATAATTGTGCATGCATGTGTGTGTACAGCTGTGTGTCTTTCTGTGCAGTACCATGCGGGCCAGCCTCTCTCTGAGGCGAGTGTTTGTTTCCTGGAGCTCCAGGTTGGGCCCGTGGTCCACCACAGTCTTTCCCAAAGACCCAGCTGATGACTGTAGAGAGGAGTGGATCAAGAGAGAAACATGGCGAATTTACTGGCTGTGCATACAACATTATAGACTTTCCTTTAAAACTGTGACATTCATCTACATGAAAGCTCTAATCCCCTGTTTGTTTTATACATTAAACCCTTTTCAAATGTGTTTAAGGTGGTCTTTCTATTTTGTAAAAACTGTCACTTCTTTTCTATAAACTCAAGATGACTCTTTACCTCCTTTGCCTTCTCGAGCGCCTTTTCCAGCTCGGCCTTGTCTTTCTGCGACTGCTCCTTCAACCTGCTGATCTCAGACAGAAGCTCGGCCTCTTTCTCGCCACTCGCTTTCTTAAGGGCTTGAAGTGCCTCCCTCTTCTCGTCTAACTCGGTCTTTTGTTTGTCCAGATCGGCGCGAGCCCGCTTCAGATCATCATGGCAACGCCGAAGCTCCTTGGGATAAGCAATCAGAGATGAATAATGTGCGTGTGAGTAGGAGGGAATGTGCCAGGGTGCATAATAATGTGTTAATATGAGTATGGGGCATACAAGTGTGCATTTGTGTGTGCAGGAAAAAATGAATGAAATTATTGAAGCTTGAGCCAAAGGAAAACCCATCCGTTCTGACAGATTAACATACTGTAAAACAGAGGAGATGAGCCCCTGCATTTCACCCACACAGCGAGCATAATCTGTGTTCTGTCTCGTGACTGACATGTGAATTACCTCTGCTGAAGAGCGGTTATCGTCAGACGCAGGCATTTGTTTCTTCATGGTGAGCAGTGAATCCTGAAGATCCTTCAGCTCGCCCTTAAATTCTTCCTTCTCCAAACGGGATTTCAGCAGCCTGCGGAGAGAAAGTAGATGTTAAAGAACACACCGTGGTAACAGTAGCTCTATAAACTACACACACACACACACACACACACACACACACACTGCAGGGCCATAAGCACACACGTGCACGCGCCAAAGATAGCAGCGACAAGCAACAAACAAAGCACATAAGAGTAAAACTACTGCGCAAAACCTTAAAAACATCACCCCATCCACAATCTGTCTTTTGTAACAAAAATGACTTTCATTGTACCTTAAATTGAGATGCATTCAAAATCAATTATGTTTATTAGCAATTAAATCAGGAAATGTGTTGTTTGGATTGGATGATTGAATAAAACAATGATTGATCAATACAACCTCATTAAGACAAAATCAATTAAGTCAATTTCTCAGGGTTGATTCGTTTGAAGGATTGACACGATTGGGTTTATTATCACTGGATTACAGTTAGTAAGGGGTTCACTGATCTAATGATCAAAACAGGTGTCATCAGATACAAAATCCACTCTCATGTCTGAGCTTTTCAAGTGAATTTCAGGGAACACATCTCGGGTTCAGATGTGCCGATTTGAAACTAGGCTAAACCTACTCAAACCAAACACAGTGAGATTGACTTTCTCTCTCACATTCGACTGCTGACGTGCTCCCCGCTCCTGCCAAATGAAAAGTCAAGTGAAAGAGTGCATGCATCAAAAATAACTCTAGAGAAATGTAATATTGCAGCAGCATCTTCAGTATATCCACATAGACTAGTTTTACACAACTTTCAGTGAGCACTTTAAATTCTTTCAACTAATACCTGATTGGAAAAATATCAAATATGACAGAATGCGTTTGGTGCTTGATTAAGGCTGGAGTATGTTACAACTGCCAGTTAAAAGCAATAAAGAGTAGTTGTGAATATAAGCCTGCTTCCAGAGATCCAGTGGCTTTGCTGCTGAAGTGTATGTTTGTCTTTTTATGGATCCAAAGTAATGCTATGGCTCCATAATCAGTTCAGTTCAGCATGTGAGCTTAGAAATATAAGCTTCTATCTGAGGTCTTTAAAATAAACATTGATTTATCCACATATTCATGGTCTTTGGATGTTACTTCATGCTTATGCAGTGTATTTAAAAAATCCTATGAAGTTAGATACTGAAAAAGATACAGTGTGTGTATTCCAAGCACACAATTGATTCATACAATTTAGAGAGGCTTATGATGTGAGTAGTATCTATACAAACAGTCACAAAATGCAGTGGTAAACGGTGCCATATCTGCAGCATGAAAAACTGTTTTTGGTGACATTATGTCATTTATGCTGACTGAACAGGCTCATAAATGTGGTCGTTGTTGATAATTGTTGAGGTAATCTGCCATCATTTTATATGTGGTGAAACAAAGAACATTATTACATAAACATGTGACTTATAGACACTAACTCCTGGGTGGTGTTGCGCAGCTCCTGTGTGGTGGCCTCCAGCTGCGTCTTCCACTGCTCTCCCTGATCTCTGTAGCTCTCCAGTTCTTCCTCCAGGGTCAATATGGAGACGTTCACCCTCTCCCTCTCCTCTTCTATCTGCTCCTGGGACTGAAACACGGCCACACACAAACACACAAAAACATTCAGTCACGGGAGTGTATAACACAGATCCTTTCCTCATATTCAATTACCCTTCTCATTACTATGACGTGTGAAAGCAGTGATTCACAAGGAGCTCACATGCCCAAATCTATCACATTTTCTTTTAGTTCAGTTTCTTTTTCAAGCACAGAAAAACAGAGTTCTTTGGGTTCATGCCTTCATCAATGTGTCTTCAACCTCTACAAAATACTTTTACCTAAGAAATAACACCAGAAAATATCAGAGCATGATACAGTCGTCACAAACAGCGATCAGACTACTTTAACCCTCCTCTCGCCAAATAAATCATCAAAAGCAGCTGCCAGCCTGTCTGCTTATTTCCTGCTCTCTGGCTGCATGTTACTTATTTCCTGACAGTGCTGTTACTATTTCCAAAATCTGCATAAAGATCTATTCCTGTATACATGCTTCAAACTTCCTCTACACCACATCCTACAGTACAGCGCTCCAAAAATAGTCCAGAGAAATTCAACTGAAAAAGTTTTACTTTGCGATCACAAGTAGCAAAATTCTCTTTTCTAACTCTGCTCTCTGGGCTTAGCCTGACCTTATGCTACCCTGACTCAGTGTTGAACACTGACTGCATGCTGACACATGAAACAGAATGACAAGGCAAAGCTTGGATGTATAATAGGGTGGATGCAACATCAAAGCACAATTTAATATCGCCTTAATAACATGTGCAGGATGAATAAACTGCCTGACAGGTATAACCTGACTGTTCTCTCTGTACAAAGAGATCCTCTAAAAATGATTGTTTCTATCTTAGGAGTGCATTAGCAGACTATAATGTAACAAAAAAAAAATAATTTCGGTGATCAGAAACTGAGAAATATTCATTGTGATTGCTGCATTGCAGATTTAGCTGAAGTCGTCAAAGAAGATATAATCTTTCCTGGTTAACTGCTGTGTAATCTGCAGGCTCTTAGTCTGACACTGAAACCATATCATGAGGATAATCACATGAAAAAAAAAAGTGAAAATGTGTGTTAGAATTCATCAATTCACTTCCTATATTTTTAACCAAAATTGTAAAGAAATAAATGCTTAAAAAGAAACAAAAAACATCCAACACACTGTGGACCACTTGTACTCACTTTCTTAATTTACAAGTAGTTGACAGTGTGCAAAATTGTTTGGTCAGTTTATGATCCGAAGCACCGGTCTATGAGAGCGCAAGACCTTTGTAGTACAAATAAATAAATAGACATTGAAATGGATTTTGTTAAATACACACATTAAATGGAACTGCAGCTGACCCGTTCTTTTAAAGTGGCATTTATTAGTGTCTTGCTTGTTCTTTGTTGAGTTTATTGAATCACTCGTGTTGGTTCAGTGACATCAGAGTTACTAAACCAACATTTTTTAGTTTTATTGAACCAGTTACTTCCTCATTCTACATCAAAGTAACTGCACATGTAGTACGTGAGAGAAAAGTCAGAATTCAGAAGCATTTATAAGGCAGCTGAACACAGAACTCACATCAAACAACCTGAGCATTTTATAGTGTTGTATTTCTTTTACTTTTACTAATCAATATCCTTGTTGTGTATTATTTGTCGGATATTGGAAGAAACAGTTTTCAAAGCAAGGTTAAGCCTGAACTCTCAAATACTGACACCTACAGATGAATCCATTTCAGAAATCCTATTTTTTTGTTATATGTTCAATAAACCACTGCTGCACTACAGTTCAAAGCCCAGAAGATCTATTCAGAAAAATCAAATCTAACTTATGTGCAACACAGTAAAGTGTTGTGTGACTGACTGCATGCACAAAATGCAAATGATATATCCATCCACCTGTGTGAACTGCTCCATGGTTCTTCTCAGGTTGTCCATGTCCTGCCTGTACTGCTCCCTCAGGTCCTCCATTTCTTTGTCATGGCACTCCACCTCCTCCTTTAGCGCCCCCTTCAGGGCCGTCAGCTCCCGCTCGCGCTGGCGTAGAATCTCCTCCTGGCGCTGATGTAACATGGCGGCCTCAGCAACCTCGGCCTGCAGAATCATCATATCCTGCAGAAAGACAGACAGACAGAGTCAGATAGACAGACAAGTAGAAGAGCAGTAAAGTTTTATTCTGCGTGTATATATATATATATATGTATGTGTGTGTGTGTGTGTGTGTGTGTGTGTGTGTGTGTGTGTGGAGGCTATATGTGTGCGAGTACCGTCTGCAGTGAGTCTGAGTGAGGGGAGTTTTCTGAAACCCTCCTCAGCTCCTCCTGAAGCTCAGCCAGCTGATCTTCCTGTAGGCGCAGACGAGACTCCGCCCCCTCTCTGGCCATACGCTCCTCTGCCAATCTGCACGCGCGCACACACACACACACACACACACACACACACACACACGCTATTAATATTGCAACGCCAAACTCATCAACAAGCCCATCAATCAAGCAATAGTGAAATTATTGTTTGACAAAAAAGCCACAAGACTACTAACTGGAAGCTTATTGTTGGCTGTTAAGTGCACACACTGTACATGCAAAACCACACACACACACACACACACGGCCTTACTCATCATGGGCCTGCTGCAGTTCTTTCTTGCAGCAACTGAGTTGCTCCTGAAGCTCCTCGAGGTTCCCCTTTTTGAAGCTCCCATCAGATCCTCCCTTCTGTACAAACAAACACACACACACACAGAAAGTGTGTGAGAGAGATTAAGGGTGAGACAGAGAGAACGAGGACAAAGAGAGATCACAAAGACATACAGAGGAGGAGTGGAAACTTTGCAACAGGGTGTCACTGTCGACCTTGCAAATACATTATGGGCTCTGCATTGTCTGAAACTTTAAAAAGAAGAAAAACCCTGCCTTGGATTCCTTGCCCTAGTTTCTGACAGTCAAAACATCTTTGGGAGAACAGGCCCTGCCAGTGTGCTCAGACATCGTCAAAAAAGACCACATTAACAACTCTTTCTGACAGGCTGCAGGAGAGCAGAGCCAAAGCGACGTCGCCCACACCACTCTGCCGTTCGTCAAGGCTCCCTCTCTCTGAAAAGGATGTATATGCGCAGCCTGCCCATGAAACCTCTCTTATCCTCCTACACACTCATTACAGGGACGCACACACAGAAACAGAAGAGAGAGACAAAGCGAGGATCACGGACGGTTGTGCTCCTTAGGAGACCTCACATTTCTGTTACTTATCAGTGATGGATTATGAAGATGTATTTTGTACAAATTTGTTTCATTTTCTCCTCATTCCCTGCAGGACGGTTTGTAGATTATCCCGTTCTGGGACATTTCAGCTCTTCTTTGTCCTCACATAGAGATAACAAACAGATAATAACATGAGTGAGAAAATGTACAAGTTCTTCTGAGCACTTTGAATGAATTGCATCAGTGTATCCTTATGTGTATTAATCATCTACAATAAAAGAGAGTCTCAGCGAAATGCTCAAGGATGATGTGATTACATAATGCCAAGGAGATTCAATTAAAGCCTGATCTAAAATAATAGCTGATTTGGTCTTGATAGCCTCTAGTCCAGTGGTTCCCAACATGGGGGTTGCAACCCACCCAAGGGGTCGCTAGATAAATCTGAGAGGTCATGAGATGCTTAAAACAAAAGTGAAGCAGAAAAGAAAAACATGTTTCTGTTATGCAAAATTAGGTTTATTTTTGCAGACTTTCTACTTACCTTTACTTTTTTTTCTCATGACATACGGGACCATTTTACCACTTCTATTTCAAGTTTTTCTATAAAGGTTATCCTCAATGTAACTTAACATAAATACACGGGATTCTCCCAGATAATGTAACAATCCTATAGGTTTATGTTATGGCCATAAGGTTTAATTATCTCAACTTTGTTTCTGAGAAATCGTGTTTTGTTTGTCAGTTTGGCATGGCAAATGGGTCTAAATACTACAATACCCATGAGCCATGAATTCAACTAGGAGAGTTTCATGCTGATCCAAGCTGTAGAAGAGCTCCAACTGTGAGTCACATAACATTGTCTATGGGAAAACTGAATCAGACCAGAAACGCCCGAAATAGCTCCTCCTACTTCGCAAATCTATTCAAATAAATCAACCTGAGAAGGAATAATCACTCTTTGGTTGAAATGGTCGCAGTCTGTACACATGTGCAACTTGATGAGGGGTTGCAAGAAGACATAGCTTCGTTTTTAAAGGAACCAGTGCTCTAGTCCTTTGTAATTTTGAACAAACACCAACGATCAGTCTTCACCATCTACACAAAGACACACACATCACTGTCTTGGACTAACGTAACCCAACACACCAGCATCTGATCCTCAATTAACCAGGGGAGCAAACAGGGTGTCGGCGCATTAACTCCATCGCTCTCCAACTGACACACATTAAGCGGTAACACTGCATTAAACCTGTCAAAACACACCACAAGCACTTAGAAAGAGCTGCAGACATGAGTGGTACAGAGGGAATGTGATGCCGGCTTTACATTACACTTGTGAGTCGATACGCTTCGAAATGCAAAGAACTGTGTCAGTAGATTCATTAGGACAGTGGTTGTATCACAAATGCCCCAAAACAGCCTTCAGATGGGCCCTCTATGTACAACACACGCTCATCTCATCCTGCTCTGATCTTATGTTTTGGCTTTATACAGACAAAAGCAATGTTTTGGTTTACAGGCAGAGCTGGAGAACAAATAGCTTCGGGCAAAAAACAAACAGTGTAAACCCCTTCATTCTGCAGTTTGATGCGGGCTGTGGATGTTTCAGTAGCTGTTAGCGCTTCTGAGATGACTGCTGGAAGAGATATCAGCCGCTAACTCTACTGAAGTGGGCAGCATGGTTACTGCCATGACAAACACAGAGGCTTTGTACAACAAGACCCCTCCAAGAAGGATCTGTCCCATCCGGCAAGCCAACCCCCAGCTGGTGCAGGGTTCCAGTCCAGCTCAATTATTGATGGTTCTCAATGACTGCGCCCTCAACACACATCGAGCCCTCAACAGCTTTCCGCTGCAGGTGCATCGTTGCCAAGAGACAAGACAGGCAAATCATTCACAGGCAGCCATGGTCACAAGTACATAACAAGGGATCATACATAATCAAGTGCATGTAATATAAGAAGCTAAGGACACAAAGGAATAACTTCTGTATGTAGATTTATGCAAAAGGATGCAAATTTAAAAGAAGCGGTGTGCTCGTGCTCATAAAAACCATGGCACAATCTATTTTAATAAGGTGTCACAGGAGCACAAAGGAGCAAAGATGGCACCAAAATTGACAGAGCAGAGGAATACTCAGCATGCTCCTTAATTTACGCATTTTTTGGCCTGCCAAAAGAGGATCCTTGGAGACAAAGTGAATGAAATGGAAACTTCATATCCTCAGAAAAGAGGACAGGCTGCCAACCATCTGTTAGCTTCATTACAAGAACTGGTCTGTTGAGAAGAAGGCGCCCAACCCAGACACCACTACTTTCCAACCTTTTGTTTGACCAACATGCTGAACCTTCACACCACAAAAGCTAATTGGATTATGTGCTATTATACATTTATGCAATGTCTTAGTTTTATAGATGTACACAACCGTTTTGCTGAGCTTTTTATAAAGCGGCAAGCTTTTAGGTTAGATAGCTACAAAACAAAACAAATTAATTAATCAATCAATCAGTCTCATATCCTTACGGTAAATATGAAGCTACAGCAGGCAGCCGGTTAGCATAGCTTAGCACAAAGACTGTTAAGAAGCAGAGGCAGATTTTGCTACCTTTGGACAGAGTCAGACTTGCTGTTTCCCCATTTCCAGTCTTTATGCTAAGCTAAGCTAACAGGCTGCCGGTTGTTGCTCAATATTCACCTTACAGACATGAGAGTTGTATCAATCTTTTTATCTAACTCTCGGCAAGAAAGGGGAAAAGCGCATTTCCCAACATGTTAAACAATTTCTTTAAAGGCACAATCTGTAATCCAAATGTAAACGAGTGTTGCGCCACCAGCAAAATTCAAAATACAAGACTGTAAGTTGATATTAATCCCAAAATGATTAACTGATCTTTCAATAAAGGGAAGTAAGATACTAGAAGTAAGTCTAAGTATAAGTCTGACTTTATGTGTGACAAAATAATCTCAACTCAAAGGTTCACTTTTTTGGTGCTTTCAACCACATTTCACTGTCTTCATCGGTGAATGGAACTGGCTCAGGTGCAATCACGTGATTTAAGTGTGGAACCCCAGAGCTAGTTCTATTTGCTGATGAGGATGGTGAGATATGGTTGAAAGCTACAAAAAGTCCAGCAAGGGGACCTTTGAGTTGACAGTATTTGTCACACGTACTGTTCCCAGGGTAAAAAATGAACTTCCGTGTTTACATTATTACTGTTTTCTGGTTCGATTGTAACACACAAAATACACATTTTTACTAATGTTATTTTGTCTAACATATAAGTAAAACTTGTTATGTGTATATGCATGTAAAAATACCTCACATTTACTGTATGTGGTCAAAAAAATAATGTGCTTTAATGTTTTGTTGTACCTTAAAACTGTCGGTTGTCTCATAGACAGGGTTGACCTTTCTTTGGAGGGATCCCTCGCTCTCACTGGTGCTGATCAGGGAACAGTAGACAGTGATTAGATTGGAAAAACACATGTAGTCACAATATGCAGTAACAATGACTCTAGTCATACATTATATCATGCGTGTAGTTTATTTACCCATCTTTAAGGATGTTGTAAATAGCTTGCTTAACTTGAGTTTCCTCCCCATTGATGACCTCTGTGCTTTGAGTCTTCTGGCTCCTCAGAGGTATCTCCTTTAAATAGAGAGAGAGCAAAGTAAGAAAACAGACAAAGGGACAATTTAATACGTGCAAATAACTCCTAACCTCACAATTGCTGGTACTTACAGGCTTTTTTGCTACAGCTGGAGTGGTGTCCTTGGCAACAAAGTTCCCTGGTGAATTAAAGCTCGGCTTGGGGGCCTCGAGTGCTGTCACCTTGGAAACAGATGCAGGGCTCCTTCCCAGGCTACTGCTCGCTGGGGCAGATGACGTCAACAAATTGGAGGAGGCAGACAGAGGGACAGCGTAAGGATTCAGAGTCGGAGAGCTAGGAGAGGGAGGGGAAACCTCAGGCTGAACATCTTTTCTAGCATCAAGACTTCTGGAACGCCTGCGCTCGTCAAACCTTAGCCGCTGCCTCGCTCCGGAGCGGCCTCTCGTCTGTGGGGCGCTGCCTGGCGTTCCACTGTTGAACTTACTGATGAGCTTGTTGATGGGAGCCAGGGATTTGGTGTCGATTGCTGGGACAGGCTCCTCATTAGTTGACGCTGGAGGTTCTGGGAACGACTCTGAAGGGGAACCTTTACTCTGTTTTTTCCCACTGTATCTCCCCACAGAGCCGGTGAAACCAGAGCCAGTTTGCTTGACCCCTCTGGGTTCCACACCGTTTAATTTGACAGGTTTCAGCCCTGCTTCATTATACTCTGTCTTCCTAGTCCAATCTCTGTTTTTCTCTGCTTCACTGGCTGTTGCTTTGAGTTGGGGTTCAGCTTTCGACCTCTCTGCCTGTCCTTCTCTGCCAGCTCCACGTTCCTCCTCCCCTTGTGTTCCTGCTTGACCGTCCCCTGGAGGTCTTTTAAGAGGGCTCCCAAAAATCTCCCCATCCTCATCCTCTGCTGCAGAAACAGGGGAGCGAACTGTATTTACAGCAGGCCTATAGGGGTTTATTAATTCTGCTGGTTCTTTATTAATTTTGGGGAGGCTGTTGCAAGGTGATGGTGGCTCTGAGCTGGGGGTGGGAGTGTTCAGCTGAACTCCGTAAGAGTCACCTTTCTCGCCGTCTTTCAGGACCACATACGGCTGCCCAGAGATTCCCTGAACCCGCACTGCCACCCCATACTTATTGGAAGGAGGAGTTGCACTGTTGCTTCCTCTGGATTTATCAGGATAACCTCCGCCTGTGTCATCGAGGTCCTTGATGAAGCGGATCTGAACGCCGTAATCCACAAGAGGCTTCCTGTCAGTGGAGAGAGTGCTCATGTTGACTTCCTGGTTTCTGTACAAGCAGCCTGGGCAGACAGGGAGGGGAAAACAGCAGAAATGCAAATCAGGTGAATCAGTGGAACAAGTTACGAAAGCAATGAGAACACTGAACATTTTTCTTTTTATTATTTATCTATTCCACAGATACAGACCTGCAGAGGATTAAATTCTCTTTGTTTTTGACCCTTTGTTTCAGCTGTGGCACTGTTAAGATGTGCCCTAGTCCTTGTTGCTTTTGCTGTTTCCAGGCTTTACAAAAAGTAATTACTCCCTCAGACGCCTCCTTTTCACCTGCATGTGCCACTCCTTTTTACTGCAGTTTTCTTGGCTTTTGTGTGAATTTCCTACTTCTTCCCAGGTGGAGTTACTCTGACTCGGCTAACATATCAGATTGCTGGTATATCTTGATGAAGCTGACATCACCTCTTGCTGCTCTACAGGTTTAATTCCTTCTCAACCAGAATTAATTGTATTCATGTCAAATATGCCACAGGTCGAGGCCTACTTTTTCCAGAGGGCGTGCTCGGTACACCCTGAAACACACCAAATTAATTAATATGTTGCCTCTAATTTACATAGGCATGCTGACCAGATGATGTTTTCTTCTAATCATTAATATACAGACATTCGGTTGATTCATTCACTGGGTTTTTGGTATTTTCTATGTAGTCAAACGGCTGGAAAACAAAGAGGGAGAGGGAGATCTAAATGTCTTTTTGACTTTGATATTGGGAAACAGAGGACCTGCTGTATAGACGTGTAAGTGTTTGACTTGACATGAGTGGATGCGTTTGCACTGCTGGTGGCCACAGCAGCAGATGAACCCCTGATACTGACAGTCTGTGCCGTGTTTTACTGACAAACAAACAACTTTTAATATTGTGTTAAAAGGGGGATTCCAATGACTCACACATGACACATGAAGCTCAGTTTACTCGTCGTGAGGAGTACCACTCAGCCTGTGATAAAAGTTGTATAATGTCTTCTGTGTCTCTGGAGGTGCTTTCTAAACTCTGAGAAAACCCCAATGATGTCACCAGGGTTATCTCAGCTTGGGCTTGGAGACCAAAAATGTATAAAAGAAAGTCTGCGTTACAAACTGGGGACATGGAGTTTGAAACAAGTGGGCTTTTACCATGCAAGTGGGGTCAAATAAAATGATGCAATTTGTTGCATGATGGGGAATGTAGGATCCAGCATTTTTGGAGCTTGACCCATACCAGGGATCGATTTTGATCATTCTTTTTAAGATTTTGTCTCTTGTGAGTCCTCCAACTACATGGAAGTTCAATACTAAATCGCTTGCATTCCTCTTTAAATGACACTGAATCTTTAATATTGTTTTAAATTTAAATACAGGTGCAACTAACATTATTTTCCTTATCAATAAATCTGCCCATTATTTAACTGATTAGTCGTTTAGTCTATAGAATTTACCAGAGTCCAGGGTGACTGTTAATCTAGCCATCAGTCCAAAACCCAAAGATATTCTGTTATATTGTATATGGCAAGAAAACCATCAAATCCACACATTTGAGAAGCTGGGACCAGTATATTTTTCGGCATTTTTGCTTGAAAAATGATTTCAGATTAATTTTTGGTTTATAGACTAAATTTAAACAACTAAGCCAGCTACAATGTTAGAAGTATAACCTAAGCAGGTCCATCTTATATGCTCTGAAAATGAGCTTGGTGATGAACACTATGAGAAGGTGAATACTCCTCCTATTGTCCAGGCTCTGTGGAGCATTAAACACTGGGGGCTATGTCAGGAATGGGCCTCCCCTCTCTCTCTCTCTGCCTTTGCCAGAGTCTCCCCAGTCACCACACTTCAGAGTAGAGTCACTCAGGCGTAGACTGTTTACTTTGAGCTGTGCAGGCACACACACCAACTCGAGCGTATATGCACATACACACACACAAGCAAGGGTGTGCACAGACATACGCACAAACCTGCTGTGCATACCCCATCTGGTAGCAGGTAGTCGATCTTATAAGCATCGCTCTATTCATTGTCTCTATAAGTGGCAAGAAAGTACTATGTGGAATCCTGTTAAAAGACTTCTGTTACTGCTGTGACATTATCACATGAAAGCAAGTGTTAATTCTCTTGTATTTAAGCGCTGCTGAAGCTGATTTTCGCTTCACAGAGCTTACTATCGTACTTCAACTCCAGTCTGTTTCCTTTGTTCGCACCTACAGCACTTACAGATGTGACTCTCACAGGAATTAAAATGTAACCGACTAACTGGCCGCTGGTTATAGTGTAACACAAAGCACCTCGACTGGCAATGAGGTTAGATTGGTGAATCAAAGTCAGCCTTTGTCTTTCCTAAAAACATTCTTAGGATTCCAGACGTTCCCTTTACACTCGGCACTGCGCGTGGTTTGCATTTGTATTAATAAGGACAGATTAAGAGGAAACTGAGAACTAGGGCAGCGTTAACTGTAAAGCCTACACATGCCGGAAAACTGTCCACACAGGCAGTAAATAAAAAGTGAGGAGACTAATTAAAAGACGACAAACTGGAGACTAAAAATACAGCGCAAAACACAGCAACAAGCAACCAGGTTTGCAGACCGTGTTGCACACTGGACATCAAAAGAATGACCTGAAGGTTAAAAAATGGGCTGCTCCTGAGCTATGTTGGAAAATCTTTAAAAAAAAAAAAAAAAAGGATGATATGAACTGTTGTCAAAAGTGCACAGCCCTCAGCTGCTGATCACTGGTCACACAGAAAGCTCCCAGGTGTAAACATGTTCCTTGAGTAAATTTCAACAAAGGCTCAGTTGTTGTACACGTTCAGCAACCATTAGCCGAGCACTGCTTGATGACAACTGGTTCACCTCCTCTCGTGCTCTCTCCCTCTCTTGTCACAAGGAATGGCTGTGTCAACAGAGACAGGAATGTCACCAAACGGGCCTATCTGCCATCACTCTTCCCTTTCTACTCACCCAGCAGGCCCTTCTCATTTTCCTCCCTGCCCCTGCACCCTCCTGTGCTTCCTACTGCACGTCTGATCTTCAACTTTCTCCCACAGTTTCCCTCGCCCTTTGGTATCTGAACAAGAAGACGAGCTATACTTTGATACTAGGGCTGAAGAGGGAGATTTGATTGAGATCAATGTATATATTATGAGAATATTACAATGGAAATGATTAGCTGATTTATCAATAAATAGAGAAGTAATTGGAAACAACCGATATCATCGTTTAAGTCATTTTTCAAGCAAAAAAACTTTTGCTGGTTCCAGCCTTTAAAAAGAGGGTTTCCTGCTTTTCTCTGTATTACGTCTATGTAAATTGAATATCTGAACTGTTGGTTGGACAAAACAAACAATTAGGAGACATCAATTTGAGCTCTGGGAAATTGCAATAGGCATTTTTCACTATTCTCTGACATTTTATCGTCTATTCATAGATTAATCAATAATGAAAATAATCATTAGGTGCAACCCTAATGAATATGTTTCTCAAATCAATTCACAAATCATATGTAAAATATATGCACAATCATATAATATAATCAAGTTGATGTTCAGTGTTCACTTAACTGTGTTTGACTATTATGCATTACATCAGACGTGACTCTTCACATGTGCAAAACAAAACATTCATCTTTTTATTTTAACACATTTTGTTAGTTTTAAAGTATATTTTGCTTGGAATAAATAATTTAGACAACAGGATTTTGGAAAACAGTCACACAATATGAACACATCACCATATTATTCCAGTAAAAGTCAATAAATGATAATACTGAACTATCACCAAGTCCTATTTGATACCCAAAGCGTATGATTTCAAAACCTTGCATTTGTTTTTGCATGAGTAAATGTTCAACAACAGAAAAGCATTCTAGTTATTGTGGGCTGTGTTGGTGGCATAGGTCTCTTGTGTAAAATAGCAACAACATGGCAATACTAGTCCCTCATTAAAAAGGTACATGTTTACCTAAACACCTCGGAGTGAACTTGAAGTGTGGGACTATTTCAGGAGCTATTTATGTTTTAAATGTAAGTAAAACAGATCAGGGAACAGCAACACCTTCCAACAGCTGGTGAGTTAACACTTGTAAACTATAATGCTGGCGAGGATATGAGGCTTATCTTACTTTTCATCACACGTACGTCTAACCAACACAAAGCCTACATTGTATTTTCTTGGCACACGTGATTATTTACACAGCTTGACTGATAAATTAAATAATATCACTTTCAAATTCATATCAATATGTCAAATAAAGATGCTTTAGACGGGAGAAACCAATATAGCAGAGTAACCCCCTTATAAGCACCTGTCTGCTCCTGGATTAATTGCGTCACACCCACCTATCCGGTCAGTCAGTATCGGTGCGCGTCGAAACCACCACCGGGTTGTTTACGCGAGGCAGTGGGACCACGAGCAGAGCAACAAGGTAAACAGCCGACGCACCTGCCTCCCAACGAGACGCCGTCGCATCCTATTTGAAGCCTTTACCCACTATAATAACCCCTCATATCCTCTTTACGCAGCACCGTCAGATCCAATTATAGACAGCAGCGGAGTACACACACACACAGAGCTGCAACCAAACCTTTGACAACAATCGGCTTTTTCCCCCCGATGCTTGCTTTCGGTCATTATCGTGAGCAGGAAAAGCTGAGCATGGGAGGACGGCTGCCAAATCTCAAAGCCACAGGTGTCCATCTGCGCTTATCCAAAGGTTATAAAATGCTCGCTCAGCAAAACGAGGCTTACAGTAGCACTCAGACACTCAGCACCTTCCCCACAAAAGTAAATTTACACTAAATAGGCAGCAGCTGTGTAAACACTCAGACTATGACACTTGTTCTACTGCACCTGCAAAGATGATCCCGAAATATTCCTCCCTCCTCAGTCAGGGCTCCCGTGTCAGTCTTTACAGCAGCAGCTCTGTACAGTGTTGGTGGGATAAGATGTTAGTCAATGAAGTGAGGACATCAGGAAATTCTCCCCCGCTGCCAGTGCAACCTGTTGCCAGCACATCGGATAGTCATCGTCCCGCCTCAGCACCGACTTCATTGGTGGGAGGCTCCCAGAGAGGCGGTGCCTGCTGCGGGGCTCAGTTTCATCTCTGTACACACTCGGTTAACACAGGGAGTGTGTGACCCATTTCCACAGCGGTGTTATGGGAAATAATTTCTCAATCAATTTGATAATGTTTGCATGGCAGTATTGGGCTATAATCATATCCAATACCAACGCAGATCATAAGAAATACAGATCACTCCTGAGGCTAAACTAAAAAGGCTACTCCAGTTAGTTAACATGTAATTTACCTTCTATACACTATAGTTTAATAGTGTATAGAAAGCCTTTATGACCTTTAAATTGCATTTCTAACTATTAAAAATATGGTATAATTGAACTGACTTTAAAAACTTGTCAGCAACTCACTCAGGTTTTAAGATATTTTGCTCTTTTTGTCAAGTGGCCTATAATAAATCATCTTATCTCATCTCTACACAGATAAATGGAGGTATCTTTCATGCATTTATATGAACTCAAACTCTTAACACAATTATCTTAAATATCTAAATCTCCTAATTATTGAAGTTTTCTGTAAAGAACTATGTAATTGGCAGGCAAGAGAGAGACTAGATTTTAAGCTTTGTTGAGAGTTAAACAGGAGTTTTTGATTTCCAGAGGAATTTTCTTGAAAGAGCAGCTCCATTTAATCCCAAGAAAATTATTTATCATTAATGTATCACTGAGAACCTTACTATCCATGTTTGTTGAATTGTTTGCCTCTAGACAAATTGTCTATTTTTGCATGTTCAGCTGACCTGCTGTGACCTGAAATTTTCTTGGTTATGCTATCTTAGCATTTCATTGGAATTCATTTTTAGTGTACCAATTGAACAGTGTCTCTATTTGACCTATAATTAGTGCCAAATTCCATAACATTTTTCAGGAAACTTCCTAGGAAAATATGAGGACATTATTAAGAATTTACAGGCCCATACAGTTTTACCTATTTAGAGTCAATAATAGTATTAAGAATCACCATAGAGAGAACTATTATTCCACTAAGCTTCACAAAATAACTGTTGCAAAATGTCTAATCATTTTTTCAAATTAACTTCACAGTGAACTGAGAAGAAAACCTTAAAGCAAATCACTGATGATGGTGAAAAATTAAACCGTAAATATAGTACTTATGGCAAAGAAATTACATTGTTATCCGTTTCATTGGGTTTTCCAACCCTCATTTTAATACAACAATTAGCAAACAAATTAAAAAAAATGTGAATAAAAACAGACATGGACAAGTACAAAAAAAATCTGTCTTTACTTCAGAGTTCAGTACCTTTCCCTTCCCCACCTGGTGTGGGACTCACTGGTTCCTCCAGGTTCCACCAGGAGGCGCCAGAGCAGAGCACAGCACAAATACCAGTACAAAATCAAAAAGGAACAGCTGAGAGAGCAAGAAAAGAAAGGCAGCTCGGACATTGAATAAAGAAAAATAAGGAAAGAGAGAAGGAAGAATAGTTATAAACACCTTATACCGTGACAGAAGTGTGAAAAATGGGTATTTTTCGCTCTTAAGTTATTTGGTCTACTTCAAGGCCTCTTGCAGCGCAGAGGCCAGAATATAAACATAAACTGATCAGACAGTTACTGCATTGGTTCACATGCAACCCCCCTCCCTCTTTAAAAAAACAAAAACAAACAAACAAAAAAAAAAAGGACTATGCACATCTGATATGACATGATGTCACTACTTGCTATGCCAACACCATCCAAAAGCACTGATTTCACGATTCATGTGTACTGCAGAGATAAAAAGAAACTGTTGACTCAAATGTACTGTATAAAAACCAAAACGTCATACTGTATACAACCAAGACACAGAAGTTCAACTTATTATTTTGTTCATTGGTCAACTTTCTGGCATGTTCACAACTGATGGGGGTTCTAGACAAATGTTTTGTCCTAATATTTACAACTATTTTGGTGGTAAAATCCTCTCTGTGAGGTGTGGATGAAATCTCAGCCCGGGTCTCCTTTGGATTAATCAGCACTGGGTACAAAATGACAGATACAAGAAGTACGGGGTCAAAGTGTGTGTATGTATGCATGTGTGTGAGTGCTGGAATTGACAAAAGAACTTAAAATTTGATATTTTTCCACAATTATTTGTTTCACAATATGCTTGAGATTTTACACTGCAATACACTGGTGTATTTTTCCATTTTCTTTCACTTGCTTGCAGTAAAAAAGGCTAACAATGTGACAGGGCAGTGATAGAATGAAGCATTTTGATGGCAAATAAAGCTGTGGATCGATTAATGAATGAAACCAAAGTCCCTTTTAGATTTTCAGGCACTCCTTCAATTATTTTTTAAATGTTAAAGATTTGATACATCAAGTCTGTTTTAATTTAAAGCCTTGAAAATCAGAGAATAACGTTGCTGCTTTGAGTCATTGTATCAATACACAGTAAGGGAATATTTCAACATTACTTTCCCTGCCTTTCGTGGGTTTGTGTATGTGTGTTTGAAATATCATCATACTCATGTGGTGCACGAGTGTGGCGAGTCAATCACAGTCAGTCAGTGCGGGAGCCTCCGTGCCAGTCAGTCACAAAGTGTGTGAGGTAGTGTGTTGGCGTCAGTGCTTTGCTGGTTGGCAGGCTAGATGTCTGAAGGACTGTGTAGTTTAACATTCATCATGATTTGACTCCTTTGGGGTGGGGGGGTGGGGGGGGGATAAGCATTTGCCTAGAGTCACTCAAAGTGCTATATTGAAGCATGAATGTCAGTGAGTGTGTTTCTCTGTGTAGTGAACAAGTAAAGGGCTAGTCAAGAGAAAGTTGGGCAAGTAGCTGGCATGACACACAGGTCATTCAATTAGATCAGAGCAAAGAATGTCTCTATTTGTCCTTACGCGTCGCACCTCCACGCTGCTCCTTTATCATCCACTCCTCAACTCTCATTAGCTGCCACCAGCTGGCCTAATCCCTGGCGCACAAACACGGCCTGGATGTCCTTGGTCTTGATGCAGAAGTCACAGGCCCAAACAGCAGAGCTCTCTCGAGTCAGCAGCCCGTACGCTGGCTCTGTTAGGCCTGTGCAGTCACGGTGGAACCAGCGTTGGCACGATGCCTCGCACAGGATGGCGTCCTGATCGTCGTGCACTTCGGCCATACAGAGGCCACAAGGGAAGACCATCCCGGGGCCACCGAGTTTTCCAGGGCCAGAGCCAGGCCCAGTCGAGGGGGCAGCAGGGCCAGGGGGCAGGGGAGACTGGGTGTTCGGGGTGGATGTGGAGTTAGAGGGGGGATTGGGGTTGCTGCCAGGAGTGTTTCCTCCGTTGTTGTTGGTCATGTTGTTCTGACCTGAATTGGGGGCCGCATTTGGCATGGGACCACCAGCACCAGGAGTGTTGTTCTGCTGGTTGTAAGGGGTGGAGCCAGGGGCAGAGTTAGGTGGAGTGGATTGTTGCTGCTGCTGCTGGGTAGAGTTGTTAGAGTTGGGGGTGTTTGTATTGCTGGGGGGCTGTAGCTGACTAGGTGGTGGATGCTGGGCCTGGCCTGATCCATTCAGGGGACCAGTAGGAGAAGAGTTGGGGTTAGGCTGGGGTGGTGCTGAGGGAGGCTGACCAGGTGTATTGGCGTTGGGCTGCTGGACATCAGGGTGGCCAGGGAAACCTCCCCCTGGCTGTGGTGGGCCAGAGTTAGGAGGAGGGCCAGGAGTGGTATTATTAGGAGGGGGGCCGTTGGGATTTAGGTTAAGCTGTTGCTGCTGCTGTTGTTGCTGCTGCTGTGGCCCAGGCGGTGCCCCTCCTCCACCAAAGTTCTTTCCATCCTCGTTGCCTGGTCCTGGCGGACTGGGACCAGGGTACGGGCCATCCTGTGAGGGAGGGAACTGTCCTTGAGGGGGCATACCTGGCAAACCTCCCACCATGTTTCCTCCAGGGCCACCACCCATGCCACCCATCATGTTCATCCCAGGACCCATGCCTCCTCCCATGGGAGGCAGGGGGCCATGCGGGGGCCCTCTGGGGCCTCCACCACCGGGTAATGGTGGGCTGTTGAATGGGTGTCCACCCTGTCCGTGCTGCTGCTGTGGAGGCATGCCAAACCGAGGGTGGGGTGGTCCCCCTCCTCCAGGCCCTCCCATACCCCCTGGAGACAACATGGGATTGAATCCTGGCCCAGGGTGCATGGGTGGACTGAAGTTTGGTGGCATATTGAACTGAGAAGGGCCACCAGGGGGGAATCCACCACCTCCTCCTCCTCCCCCACTGCCGCCCCCACCGCCACCTCCAAAGCCAGGCATTCCTCCAAAGCCTAGCTGGTGGTGAGGTCCAGCATTGGATGGAGGGCCGAATGGTGGCCTCCGTCCAGGCTGGCCGCCACCTGGTCCTCCCATGAAGCCCATCCCTCCACCCATTCTGCTTCCACCTCCATATCCACCTCCTCCACCTGCGCCTGGGCTGGGAAGAAATGGAGCACTACCTGGTCCACCTGCCCCACTAGGTCGGGATGGGGGCCCAAAGTCATCGTCAAAGGGGTTGGAGGCGACCAGGTGGTCCACCATGGGGGTAGGAGGGGGTGCAAACTCAGTGAGGTGGGAGAACCCCGCCGCCTAAAACAAGAAGAAGAAAATAGAAGAAAATATATAATACATCTTTTACAAGACCAGATCATTTCAATTCTCATTTTAGTAGTCTTTGTGGTCGGCAGGGCTCCAGACTAATTATTTCCACTAGTAGCACTGGTGCTCCCTACTGAAAATCTTAGGAGCACCAGCACAGAATTTAGGAGCACCACTTAAATCGACATGCAACGCAAGACATTCATATATATATATTTTATTTTTATTTTTTTTACATCTTAACTGTACTGCTGATAAATACTTTGGTAATAAATACAATATTAATAGACTGGCGCTCATCCAGTGAGAAAAAAACACCACAATCTTATGATCTATTTCTCTGATGACAAGCATGTCCAGTTTCCCAGTTACACCACTGAAAATGCCCGAAGTCACAGCCTACGGGATTTCATTCAATGGAGGCCAAAAGCGATCAGTCGCTGTTCCGCCAGAGTCCCCGAATAATGTACTTTGTTGCAGTGATATACAGTTAACTGACCGGACATAGGTAGATCTCAGACATACACACTAATTCTCGCCCCTCTCCTGTGTTTCACGATATACGATGATTAAAAAAAAACAAAAAAACACACACACAAAAAAAAACAAAAAAAAAACAAGGAGCATATTTGCAAGTTGCACTGGTGCTCCATAAAATTTAGTTGCACTGTCTCCAAGAATTGTCACAAAATGCAACTAAATAGTCTCAGTCTGGAGCCCTGGGTCCACTTACCACATCCTGAGAGAATGTTTCCTTTATGTAGAAAAGTAATCAGATTTCCAAAAACAACTATTACCTGAGAGGTGGATTTCCTTGCCTTCTTCTTCTCCGGGCTCTTCATCTGTGAAGCTGAAATAGTAAAATATGGAGGGAAGGGGTGGAAAGGGGGAAATGTAATATTAGCCACAACAAAAATAGGCCTCCATGTCTCATGCAATTGGTCCACCACCAATCAAGTGCAGCATCACATTTGGATTGGCCAATACCCCTTAGTGACAGAGTGGAGCAGCTTTTAGACCTAGGGCCTCTTTTTCAAGTCCAACAGTTGGGATGGATTCAATGATGGGACATAGACTGGCATGAGGACAAGATGCTGAACATCCAGGCGTTATCATCACCAAGGTTATGAAGCCTTGAATCGCAAATGACCCAGGCAGACCAAATGACCCAGGCGAGAGGGAGAGAGGCCGCAAACAGAGGCAGAAGAGGTAAGGTCAATGAGGGAGACAGGAAAAGACGAAGACATGAGAACGAGGAAACGGAGTTGAAGGTACATTGATAGCAAGATAGACATGAACCCCGTCCACAGATCCACTCTGTGAGAAACAGCCACCACCGGAGACAGTCGTGAAGTTTACATATGGGGGAGGCGAGAAGGGATTTGCTAACAGCACCAGTGCAGCCCATTGCAGCGCAGTAATGGATGATTCCGATCTGATTGGGAGATGGGTGAAATCAATTCCTACCTTTGCTTCGTTTTCCTTGTCCCGCCAGTAGTCTCCCCGATTCGGCAGCCATTAGCTAATATGACTGTCGGTGAAGTGGCATATCACCGTTCATATGCAAGAAAAAAAAAGTTAAAAATGACGACGTCTTGAAGGCTATGAGCCGAGTAGGTGGAATCTGCCTTCAGGTCATGTCAATAACGCTAAAATGGTTATCTTCACAGCAATAACTAACACGTATTGGAAACTAGATTATATTGTAATGCCGGCCCAGGTCTGCAAAGTCCTTTCCAGCTGCAAATCTTTCGCCACGGTGTCTGTCACGCCGGGATTTGGTCACCAAATAAACGTCAGGTAAAACCGAGCTGGTCCACGTTATTTAGCATATGTTCGTCCTGTTGCAAGCCAGTTCCTACTAGCTGAGTGAAACTGGTCGCTTGCTACCTGGCTTGACTGCCAGTACGAGCAAGTTACAGAGCACCCCACCTCCCTCTCTAAATGATCACTTACAGATGTGTAGCAAAGAACTCGACCAGCTAGCTAACGCAAGCTAGTTACTACCTTGGCTAACTAGATAGCCACGTTACTCAATGTGGCTAGCTAGCAGCGTTGAGGTTTCACCCAGTAGCCGCCACACCGGAACATTAACCGAAACTGTGATTTATCGTTCTACATCCATTTGTGAAAATGTGCATTTAATTTCACTTGTCACAGCATTTATAAGATAAAGCAATCGATCATGTTTTGAAAACTGTTGTTTACTATGCTAACATTAGCTTGCTAGCTAACGTTAGCATGCCACTGAAGATAGCTAGCCATCTTGCAGACTGTCTTGGAAGCAAACTGTACCCTTTCTCCGTTGCTTGCTCTGCTGTCCTTTAAATTGAAACTCTCTGGTGTGTCATTGCCAGCAAACCAGTCCTCACTCGGTGTATGCTTGTTGATCCACCAGTCAACTATAATTCATTCAAAAACGCAAATTTTGCCATAATTATCATGGCCTTCTATCGCCACCGGACAAAGAGGGACAAGCAGGAGTATCGCGCACCATGGAAGGTTACATCTCAACGCAAAAATGGGGGTGTCGATAAGTATACTTAATGAATATGAAAAGCATTTTAAAAGATACTCATTAAAACACAGGTTGTATTGTATAATATATAAGAATATAATATTATATTTTGAAATACTACCAGTATCACCGTCGTCCACTGTATTATTTTCAATTACTAGAATTAGTGTCACACCTTTCACTTGTAAATGTGGTGCAGCTCAGAGCAGACCATTTCACAACGATACCCTGTACAATTTCAGAAGGGGTGGACATTAATTAGACAGCCAATTAAGCACATTACCGAGTGACATTATGATTAATATTGAATTAACATCCAACATCAAAATATTAATATAGCTGCCAACTTCAATTTAAGTCGTTATCAGATTAAACTTTCGCATTAATGGAGGTATGTTTGTGGTAGCCTATTATTCATGCGTCAGAGCATGATCAATTTTTATTGAAATACCAGCATTTTAGGAGGCCTATATACTGTTTTGTTTTTTTAACTGAATAGCCATTTTATTTCTTATATAATGATTATACTGTATATTGTAGTTGAAACAGAGGCTCCATTAATTATAAATCCAAGGAATAATAAAAGTGTCACTCTCCTTGGTGGGTTAGCTGAGCACAGGTCGGTCTAAACTAGAATACTGAACTCCCAAAGTGGTTATTCTACCATGGTGTCTACAATTATATGACCGCCCACCCGGTCCTGCCTCCCCCCTCTTAACTTCAGATACCCCCTCCCCTCTATACTCCAGGCGCAGTCAGGAACCTCATTGCGACACTAGAAGGTTGTGAAAGACCAGATAAGCCACTCCGGGAATGGGACCACAAATCAGAAGCAAGAAGGACTTTGTCTTCTTTCGGGTCTTCCCACTCAGAAGACATCTTTTCATCCAAAGGGAATGAACTTTTTCTCTGAGCAGAAGAAGGAACAGGTGTAAGAAAATCACAAATGGGATAAAGTAGTGGTATTTGTTTTTTTCCCCTTTGCCAAATAGGCATGTACCCTGTAAGTTTTGACTTGCAAACATTTTTCAAAGTTGGAGGTTTAAGAATAGAGCCATTGACTTTTGAAAGCATTTATGACATGCTTTAAACTGAGGTGTGGAGATCCTGTAGTCCACACAGGCTCTATCCTAGAATAAAGCAACGGAAGTCTTTTGTTAGAAAGGCTGTGATTTCTAAAGGTGCGTCTCTGGGGCCCTGGTGTATGGCGCTAAAAGGTGTCGGAGCAGGCAGAGAGGTTTATTGGTTTCCATCAGAGTTACAATGGCAAAGTGGTTCAAGGAGTTCCCCATCAATCTGAAGAATGGTACCGACAGGATCCGCACAGCCTCCGAATCAGGCTCACAACCAAGAGCCAATAAAGCCGGGCTGGGGGCCAGCATTGGTACCAAAACAACAGGCTCCAAAACGGGCCATCGCAAAAACTCCTCTGCTGACAGCACAGGCGGAGGAGGTGGAGGAGTTGGGTCTCTCCTGTCCGGAAGAAACCGAAAGAACTCAGCCATAGAGTTGAGTAGGAACGGTGTGAGCTCCGCGAAAGATGGAAAAGTTTGGGACAACCTCCTGTCTGGGAAGAGTCGCAAGAACTCCAAAGCGGAGCCGGTGTTTGAGGAGCAGCACAGGCCTCTGAAAAGCTCTCCATCCGCCAACGCTTACATCAGCCGGCTGATTAGAGTGGACAAACAGGACAAAAGCCCCAACTTCAACAGCGGCACCATCACCAGTCAAGTGGCACCTGAAGCAGAGAAACCAGTCCAGTGCAAGACAGAAACAGTGAGTAACCAATACAACCTCAGCCCAAATATTTAACTTTTACTTTCATTCTCCCACCCAGAGACTTAGTTTGAGTGTTCATCTTTTAAAATCAATCTGATATAGTTTTATTATTGATATAACAAGGAACCTGATTCGTTTTTTCCTTATTGACAGTGGCAGAAAGTAACATAAGTACACTGACTCAAGTACTGCAAAAAAAGTACAATTTTCATGTTTTGCTACTTTATACTTAAGTACATTTCAGAAGAAAATATTGCACTTTTTACTCTAGTACATTTATCTGACAGCTACTACTTTTCTTTTCCCATGAAGATGTTACAAAACCAATGATTAGTTTATAAAATGATACAATATTAAGGATTACTTTACCAAACAGTATTTAAAGTAGTTGAAATGAGCTTTACTTCAGTCAGCTACAATATTAAATTGCTGCTTACATGGTAATACATCAGTAAACATCAGTGGTGAAATGTACAAAGTATATATATATATATATATATATATATATATATATATATATATATATATATATATATATATATATAGTAAGTACATTTACTCAAATACTGTACTTAAGTATAATTTTGAGGTATTTGTACTTTGAGTATTTCCATTTTCTGCAACTTTATTCTTCTACTTCTACTTCTACTTTTGGTACTTTAAGTATATTTTGATGACAATACTTTTGTACTTCTACTTATGTAAAAATTTGAATGCAGGACTTTATTAGCATTCATTCGCATTATTTCTAGATTGTTGTATTGCTACTTTTACTTAAGTAAAAGATCATGAATACTTCTTCCACCACTGGTAATCATAATCTGATAATATAATATAATATAATGATACTGTAACATAACAATGACAGTAATCATTCTGTCACCTAATGAGTACTTTTACTTTTGTACCTTAAGTACATTTTGTCTATCTATTACTTCATATATATAACTTGTGGCAGCTTTCTCTATAGCAGCAGTGCAACATCCAGCAAAAATAACATGTGGTGTCATCAATACTGTTGACAAAGGAGTAGCAGTGACCCAGTCCAAGCTCTGAAAATTGATATTATTGTTTCAGTTTCTCCCTTCCCTTTGTCTCCAGTATTCCCATTGTGTCCACTCCTCCCAGTCTGTCTTTCTATCTCTCTTTCTCTTCCTCTCCCCCCCTCGCCCTTACACCCACCTTCCCCGCCTCGAATACAAAGCTGTGGTCAGACATGAGGTCTTACCTTCCTCTCCTGTGTGTAATCTGGCTCAGTATTCCCCTTCTCTCACCCCCCTCCCTCCGCCTCATCCCTCTCTTTCACTAGATTCAGGCCCCCCTGGTGAAGGCTATCATGTTATAAAAAGAATCGCGTTATTTGACACTCAGGTGCTAACCCAAGTCCCCTCCAGCCTGGCTTTGAAAAAAAAAAAAAGGGAGAAAGATAGAGAAGTCAGGGATAGTGATAGTGGAGAGATGGTGAGAAAAAAGACAGATAAAAGAGAGGAAGAATAAAATGGGAGTTTTGTATTTCAGAAAGGGAGTAAATCCCCGTTCTTGATCTCAAATTCATGTTTTCAGCAGCCACTATAGGTTTGATTTGGTCGAGTTGCTTTGTGTTATATGTCTACCTCTTAGTTTCTCTTTTAAGAAAGAATATGAAGTTATTTCCACAGGAGGTGAAGGTGTAACATACTGTAAGGGAAATGTGTGTCTGTGTTATAGTCTGCATCTGTTCCACTAAACCTCTCTAAGCTGAACACCTTAACAAAAGAGATGAGTTTCAGCCTGTCAAGCATCTGCTACTTTATTCAAACACCAACAAATGCCAACATTTCTTTGGCGAGGGAACACAACTGGAAGTGATTAGAGAGAGACAACTTCATTTTACAACCTACCATTGTCTCTGGCACAGTGGCTTGTAAAATAAACTAGAAATTATATGGCACTGATAAGATGACAAGACAGTCAGGCATGATTGGTGTAGTAGAATAGAGGTTGTTAACAGAGAGATATGGATGAGCTTTACAACAAAGAGGGCCTCTTTAGACGAGATGTACGAGGTGTTAGGTATTCTTCTGACTAGCTGAAGCCTGTCTTAGTCTGCTGCAGTTAGTTTACCGTTTTTTTCATGTTCTAATGTGTTAATTTGAACAGATCTTAAACTAGAGCAGGGAAAATGAATTGATTGCTCGATAGAAAATTAATTGGCAACTATTTTGATAATTGTTTCAGACTTTTTGCTGGTTTCCGCTTTTCAGACAAACAAGACATTTGGCAAAATATAATGGCAAATTTTCACAGTTTTTTTACATTTTATAGACAAAACAATGAATTGATTAATCAAGAAAATAAAGTGGATAATGTTACAATATCTTCTCATACCAGACAATCATCCTGGAACCGTCAATAGTTTTTTTCAGTAGGTTTGGTTAGATATTCATACTACTACCACATGGAGTGGCAGAAGCTGGACGATTCAACCATTTATCAATTACTTTTTCAGTGTTTAAAGTATCTAATTATGCCTGAAAGAAAAATTGATTTCCCTGTATTTTGTGATCCAGGTGATCATCCTTGAGGATTACGCAGATCCCTTTGATGCTCAGAAGACCAGAGAGCAGAGGGAGGCAGAGAGGGTCGGGGAGAACGATGGTTACATGGAGCCTTACGATGCCCAGCAGATGATCACTGGTAAGACTTTAATCAATATACTCTCACTGCCTTGTCTTGTGGCTGTCAGCTGTAGAGCTGTGATATTTCACTGAATCTGTACAGCTGCGTTGGACCACATAGCCCCGTGTGAACGGCAGGATTCCCATTTTCAGTCTCTGCAGGCCGAGCAGTGAGAACGTGAACTCGCTCCCCTAGTGCTCTCAGTACCCCGTGGGGTTACCATGGCAACTGTGTTGCATTCGGACAATGGGTGCAGTTTCCTGCTCCTGCTTCCTCTTTCCTGTCTCCTGTCTCTGTTTCCTGGTACTATTCTCTATGAAGGAAGTTGGCCCTCAGTGCCTCACCCCCCTCGGACGCAGCTCTGTGTAACCCCCTATATGGACCTGTCTGACCATTTGTCAAAACTTCCCAGCATCTAGGAAGACTGGTGGTCCGTCGTCCAATCACATGCTCTCCTGACCTTTCATTCCATCACTCCATTGTTTGAACTAAAAGGGTTACACAATAGCCTGCTGTGAATGTGAAAATGTTTTGCTCTGTAGTAGATTTTACTTCAGTCGGTGCGTTTGCTACTTCCAGACCTCCTCAGAGAAGTCTGCAGAGGATGTGATGATGTGACTCAGTCAGTTTATGAGGCTTAAATCATACTGAGGAAGTAAGCAAGCAGTGTGACGTCACTGTGACTCAATGAGCAAGGCCATGAGAGCAGGGCAGTATTATTATTAAGACTCTATATAGCAGCTGACATCACTTGCTAGAATCAAACTCTGTATTTTAGGGGGAACAACATGTCTGTAAATACCACAGTTTAACCATGATTCAGTGGTAACGAGTTGCATTGTCCTCTCTGATTTCCATCCAAATAAAGAAAATACTTGTAAAAGAATGTTAGAACTGTAAAATGCAAACAAAATAATTAAGTTATTAACGAAGTATTAAAATAAATAACTATAAACAAAAGACAAAACTGTACAATAAGATTCTGATGTGCACCAGTAGTGCAAATTTATAAAGTCTAATGTGCAAAAATTGTGCAAATCTGGGCCATAACTCGGTATGATTTGCTTTTCTTGCACTGGGGGCAGATTTGTCGTACACTGATAACACTGCCATCCACCTTTATTCCTCATTTAACCAATTAAATCATATTGAGAGCACCAAACAGCACCACAGTGTAAATCATATAGCTGATAAAATTAGTCATTCACAATTTCACATCATCATAGACCATTAATTAGTTATGGTGGTACCACTGTCTAATAAGGCACCTTTTAAGACAAAATAAGAAAGAACTGTATTAGTCCCGAGGAAAACTGTTGTGCAGCAGCTGCAGTACAAAGTAGGAAAGAGTGCAAATCCAAAATACACACAATGCCAAAGATATAAACAGTAAGGATCATTTTTGGTGGGTTGTAGTCCACAGGAGACTGTAAACCAGAGAGAAAAAGAGAGGCTAAACTTTTATGAAGGGTTTAAAAGTTGTATCTAATAGCTTTAATAATAATTAGTAATAAATAACTTATTAATATTTTATAGATCAGTTATAAGCCATTAATAAGAAGAACTTCTGGGCAGCCAGGTTGTGAAAAAGCTCTTTGAGTGATTGGACCGTATAACCACTAATCTTCTGGACCAAAATCTATTAATTTACAACTTATTTAGCATTTAATGGATTACCAACATTCATAACAGCATTATTGCCAAATAGAAAGGATAAACACAAGCAAATGGGGTTGTCACAACCTGGCAACCCAAAATGTGTTATTATTAATGGCTTGTAAGTGAGGTGGTACTGTCATGGTCAATAGTATTTTAATCTCTTTGCTCATGGAAGTTCATTCTCGACCTTTTCAGAAATGTGTATCAACAAAACAATCTAAGCTTATAGTCTTCATTCTGAAAATGGAGGTGGCTCAGGTTTCATCACATGACCTAAGTGTGGAGCTTTGGTCATGTTATAACAGGTGGTCGTATGTGTGAGGGAGATTGTAATCCCTCTATCAGTTCCAGGATGGTCTTTGCTGTTGGATGTGAATGTCCTCCTTGATATTTCTCTGGCCGTCCACCCATCTTTAATCCCGTGTTTTCTACCTGAAAGAGATTAGACGTCGGGGGTCCAAGGACGTGCTGAAGGTGTGTGTGCTGATGGAGGCGAGTGAGGGAACGGTGGAGGACGGTCAGCCTGTGCCCCTACAGATATACGACGTCCCATATGAGGGAGGCGGTGACGGAGACAAGACGGCAGTCACGCGGCCTGAACTGGATCCTCGTCCCTCCACTGAGTACGAGCTGCCCTGGGAGTGGAAGAAGGAGCACATTGTCAGAACTCTGTCAGGTACATCAGACGTTTGTTACACCATATCCAACTTGATTGCAGACACAATATCAGAGAACAAGCTTAGCACCAATCCTGGGAATACTTCTAAAGGGAAAGTGAGGACATTTTTGCTTCTGCTTCTTTTCTTATGCTTATCTTTATGTCTCAAATAGCAACACTTTAATACTATAATGCAGTTCTAACACTGCCTCTTCTCTGCCTTGGATCAACATGAAGTATATTTGTTCAAAAAACAACCCAGGCCTGCTTTCAGATGTATATTTTATATGCTGCATAGACCAACAGCATACTGAATAACATCTTGCATGAACCATCAAACTGCTGTCTTCTTATTCTATATTTACTGGAGGCTTCAGCACCCGGTTCAAACTCAGGCAGAGAGTCAGTTGTTTCTTTACATAAATTCATATCTTCTCTCGTCGCTCTTCTCGCCCCCCAGCACAGTTTGACAGCCCTGCCAAAGATGAGACGCCTCACCCCACACTCACCAGGCAGCCCCAACATCCGCCAGCCCAGCCGCCGCAGCAGCATCAGCATCAGCATCAGCATCTGAGGCAGAAAAGCTGGACCCAGAAGATCCTGCGATCCTCTCCTCCGACCCTGTCGCCATCCTCCACCCCAAGCAGCAACCCTGAAACTGAGGCTTGCTGTGTTGACCCCTCCCTGCCCCTGGAAAATCAGAGGTGAGGCAGAAATCATGATTGTACCTCAATGTTGGGATTTCCCTGTAGATACATAAAACTTAGATATTTAATGCTGTAATACTCAAACTATTTTAAAAGGAATTAAGATGTTATTTATGTCAGAATGTGTCTGCATATGTTTCTTATTCTTGCAGTAAACCTCACTCCAGAATTGTAATACACTTCAGTGTAAGAATAATGCTAATTTCCAAGGGGTTTCTATGAAATGAGGTTCTACACTTGATCAATAGCAGATGAAAATTAATCCCCCTCGCTCCCACCCTCTGTCTCAGCTGGTACCATGGCTGTGTGACTCGTCAGGAGGCGGAGTTCCAGCTGCAGTCCTGCAAAGAGGCCAGCTTCCTGGTCAGGAACAGCGAGTCGGACAACAGCAAGTACTCCATCGCCCTCAAGTGAGTGCAGCCTGAAAGTGCAGCTGCAGTGTCAAGGGAAGAAATAGTGCTTAATGATCACATACTGCAGTGTGTGAAAGGATTAAAAAGTAATTGATCCGGTTGTAAACTCAACAGTTGAAAGTGGTTTATGTCACATTTCCCTTTTTTTTATTTTTACATTTACTTTTTAAAGGATGTCAATATTCAATATTTTTCTTATTGTCAACAAATCCCTTTAACAGACCAGAACCAACAATACATTTCACACATCAGTAAGCCACACTGTTGCACTGGCTAACATAACTTTCATTACAATAAATATGTGGTTTATTTTGAGTCAATCCCACATACACCTTCCTGGTGTCGTAAATACACACTAAAACATAAAATGTGTATCAATCCACAGCTAAAAATAGTCCCTAATAAATTTACTATTTACTCCTATTTGAGTATTGTTTGCTAAAAACTACAGTGCCCAACTGTAGGAAATTATTTAGAAAATTATTTATTTATTTTTATGAAAGTATATATTTGTGACTAATTTTAAAAGGTTTACATCTTCACTGGAACGACACACAGACTAAAACACTGTGGGTTTTGGTCTTTTCATGAGATTTGTGGACAGCAAGAAAAATACAGAATAATGCTAGATTCTTCTTTTAACTTTTTAAATTTACATTAATGACTATAACGCATAACAGTAAGTGAAATCAATATGATCAAACTTGTATTATGCAAAATAAGATCCACACACAGCATGTAATTCATGTTTTAATTTTGCAAAGAAATGTTGTTTTTATGACACGACTCCAACACCAGAATATATGAATTTATATCAGTCTTGTATCAGCTTTGGATTGTAGATTAAATTGGTTAACTTTTGCCTCTCCTTTGCTCTCCTCTGTGTGACTCAGGACGAGCCAAGGCTGCGTTCATATCATTGTCGCCCAGACCAAAGAAAACGGCTACACCCTGGACCAGAGCAGCTGCGTGTTCCCCAGCATCCCAGAGGTGGTGCACCACTACTGCACTCAGCGCCTGCCTTTCAACGGCGCCGAGCACATGACTCTGCTACACCCGGTGCCTCGCATCCACTGAATCCACCCCAGCCCAGCTTAGGTATACAAAACGAACACCCCTCTGGGGCGGCACGGACACAATATTTCCAAAAGTCACCTCACCTCTGATCAATGTGTACTTCTACTGATCTGCCCTTTTCAGCAAGTCTCACTTTGACCCTACTTCATGTGTTATTTGTGTGATTTTTATTTGATCATCAGAAAATATTTGCAGCTCACTCTGTGTCTAGAACCTCTGGATGTTTTCATCTGTCTTAATTTTACTTTGATGTGCAGCTGATGCAAAACATCTAGGCTGCTGTTTTGCATGTGAACAAGGGGGAAGGAAGCACAGCGCAGACGATGAGGCACTTTTAATGATTAAATGTGACTTAGAGTTGGATTGGGACCAAGACTCATACACAGATGTGATGTTTTAATTATCCAATGTGGCAGAAGCTACACATATATTTTTTGTTATTGTGATATAAGGGAAATTTACTATGAAGCAGAAAGTTATCTTGATACAGAGTGCAACTCCTTAGTTTGTGGTTCTCTTTCTCCCTCTGGTGGATGTGCTGGTACACTGCACCAACATGCCAACAAAGAATTTCCTTCTTTCCTCAAAATTGATAGTTGGTAAAAATCCATGCACAAAGCACATCATTCCACGTATCAATATATGAACAAAGAGCAGCTATTTAATGCTTGCAACATATTTTTAATTTATGCTCTTATACTTGTTAGTCGTCTGTAACCACTGTCCCTTGAGGATTTCCTCTGTTTTACTGTGAATGAGGGCGTTGTTTCTACTGTATTATCTGCACTGTGAAGAGTGAGTGATTCACCCTGATGCAATGTGCTTGAAAGACCTTTGATTTACAATAGTTTGTGTTTTTCATTACAAGAACTGAGACTACATTTCATCTTTAGTTTTCAGCTAAACAAGTCTGTTCGTTGTGGCTAATAACTGTAAAATAAACCTGCAAATTATTTAGATTTGTCGTAAGAAAACATAGTAAAATTATTGTCTTATGTCAAACTTTTTTAGGTCTACAAATGGGGATCATTTACAGATATGATGTGATAAATTAATGACAAATATTGAAATAAAGTAAACAAGACTCAAACTTTTAAATATCAGTCTAAAAAAATGTCAGTCTTGTCATAGCCTCTCTCTTTTTAATGTTCATTCAGACCACTGTTGCTAAAAAGTAATGCTGTTCTCAGGGTGTAATACCCTCTGGTGCTAAGAGACAGAACACAAAATTGAGAACTGCTAACTATATTATAGTCTTATTTTTCTTTATGTATTCTAGATGTAAGGCAAACATTTGACATGGTATGTGTACTTTTCATTTAGAGATATGCTTGAAATCATTTGGACAACTCTGGTCTGCAGCACGGCCTGATGTTAGCCATCAGGATGACAATGAAATATGGTGTAGCTAAGGTTAGATTTAGTCTCGTTTTATATGTTTTTGGAGGTCTGCCATTTCCATACCTCTTCAAGGATTTAAGGGAGGTGAGTTTTTAGTTTTTGGCACTGGAACTGAAGTTATACGAAGAGACACACCTGCTATACATTTCCCACCATTGTCTTTTGATATGTGGATGTTGTTCAAACATTGTAAAACAGATTAGAATAAAAGGTCCTGAATCTCAATGCTGGAGATCCCCTGAGAGCTTCTCTCTGATCCCAATAAATCAACAACATGAGCAGCAAAATGTGAGGGTGTTTGTGTCAGTGATGTGGGCTCTGAAAGGGAATGATCAAAGCATCAAACTGTCTCTTCACCCCTGAGGAACCAGCCTCTTCACATATGCTGGAATGACTGAATGAGGGCATTTTCTGAGCACGATGAATTTTTTAACTGCAAGAGCTTGATTGTGGTTTCAGCACTTTGGTAATTTGTCTGGAAGTTTAGTACTCCATTTCGCTAAAAGGTGACAGATTATTATGCCAGGTTAGAGTGAAAAGGTTAGGAGGAAAGGTCTAGTGGGGAGATTAGGTTTAGCCGGGGATCATGTTGAGGACAAACATCTTACGTATACCTGTAAGGCGCACCCCAGCCTGTGCCATGCGTAGATCTAAGGTAAATGCAGCACTAAAATAGACAAAGAGTAAGAGTAGTATCATTACACCCATGTCAAGGACGCTTAATGTGAAGGAAAAAAGGAGCAATTGACACCATCCCTCTGTTCTTCCCTCCTTTTCTTACGTATCGTTCGCCCCTCTCCTTTACGCTCCTCACTCTGTTATCCGAGGCTGTCTGTCACCTGTTTCTCCTTGACTCGCGGGGAGGACGCTATCACTGCTTGCTTCTGTCTGGTGCCAAGAGTTTTAAGTTGTTTTAATTTACGAAGGCAAGTGACCCACAGGTTAGATTTCATTACTCTAAAACCAGTGATAATTTTCAGTCTTCTCACGTAGCCCATGTTGTGTTATCTCACGGATAACCGCTTGCTGCGACCTTTCGAAGCAGGTGACTTATGAGACACTTTTACCTGCTAAGCTACAAGAAATAAACCTGTTATTAGTGGTGGAAGAAGTAAAAGTACCAATACAACAATATAAAAATGCTAAATTATCAGGAAAAGTCCTGCATTTAAAGTTTGACCACCAAAATATACTGAAAGTATCAAAAGTAAAAGTAGAAAAATGGTTTCTGTGACTGATATATTATTAGGCCTATATATGACATTATTCAGTTCTTAGCACTGGTGTAGCAGGTGGAGGTGGACCTAGTTTACTGTTAAGTAATTTAGTCCACCGAATCCCAATCTATAATAATAATAATAATAATAATAATTTCTGCTACACTCATTTGTTTTATTTTTTGGACTTTTCTCTAATATTTGCGTTTTTGTGAAATATTGGATAACTATTGTGTTATTTAAATGAAACCATGCGAGACGTTTAGAGGGTAAATGTCTCTTTGGTGGAACTGCTAACAACTCATCAACATCTGAAATGTGACAAGGGGTCCCAACTACACACTGCTTTTTTGTGAGGGGTCACAAGCCACAAAGGTTGGAAACCACTAATTTAATCTTTAACAATGTGGCGTATTCTATAAGATTATAACGTGTTTTTTTAAATGTAAAATCTTAATCTAAAAAAATAACTAGTAACTGTAGCTGTCAGATAAATGCAGTGGAGTAAAAAGTGGAAATACTCAAGTAAACTACAAGTACCTCAAAACTGTACAGTACTTGAGTAGATGTAATTAGTTACTTTCCAGCACTGCCTGTTATATCAAAGCAAGCTTTTATGAATCAGGAGTGCCAGAGCCTTGTAATTCATATGTCTCCTGACTCCTCTCTGGCAGTGTTCTGCAGCCATAAGGTCTCCCTGAGGTCTTCAATCAAGATGGATTTCATGAACCTGAGGAAAGCGAGACTTCTCAAATTCTTCCCAGGAGAGAGCGAGCTACACCTGGAAGGGAATTAATCATCACACAATATAGACCCGGAGCCACCTATGCTACTGTATACCTGAATGAATAATTTCATTTTGTTCTCACATGCATGCCATCCTACTCTCATGCAATCGCTGCCCCCCTCTCGGGCTTGGCATGACAGCTCGACGTGATCGCTGCCTGCCTCTGTCTGATGGACGTAGTGGCTTGACATCTGGGTGTCGCTTGACCTGCTCTGTTGGTAACCGAAGTGTTTCTGTCGTCCTTATCAGATGCTTCAGGCTCGTTGCCAGTGACATGGCCTGGCTTTGTGTTGCTCATCTCCTTTCCTCACACAGGCAGCACCTGCCACGTGTGAGCCGTCAGCAGAGACTCTTGCCTTTTAGTTTGAGTCGCCTCACCTGGTGAGGTCAGGCGTGTTTACTGTTTGCAGGAGGTCCTCCAGCTATTGTTTGTCCCAACGCGGTTGAAAAGGCCATGTGACTGAGAATGAAGTAACTGCTCCAGAGCATAATTCACGGAGGATGTGAGTCTCGCCCTGGTTCACAACTGTAACACCTCAGTTAGACGCCTGCAGTTCACTGAACAAACATCAGCCCCCTCTCTTTTACTACACACAGAATCACACTGGAATTTCATGGCATTTAATAAAACCAAATTTGAATCCAAAATAAACGTACAGTCCAAAATACACAAAATAACACTTATATGTGAAAGGACATAGATTTTTATAGACATAGACATAATTTTACTCACCAGTCCAAACACTGCTGCAAAGGGGGGCCTTTCAAATGGCCAATTAGCACTATTTGTAATCCCCCTGTAGGTATGTAAGTACATTTACTCTAGTACTGTACTTGAGTACAATTTTTAGGTGTTTGTACTTTGAGTATTTCCATGATGTTACTTTATACTTCCCCTCCACTACATTTCAGAGGGAAATATTTACTGCACTACATTTATTTGACAACTGTAGTTCAGAGTGACTTTTCAGATTAAGATTTTACATTAAAAAACATATTATAATCTTATAGAATACACCACATTGCTAAAGATTAAAGCAGTGGTTCCCAACCTTTTTGGCTTGTGACCCCTTTACAAAAAAGCAGTCTGTAGTTTGAGCTCCTTGTCACATTTCACATGTCTATGAGTTGTTAGCAGTTTCACCAGTTTCATTTAAATAAAAAAGACTAGAGTATGAATGTACATGTGTGTAGAAAAACTTCTTTCCTATCCCATCAATCATCTCACGACCCCTCAGATTTATCCTGTGACTCTATGGATGGGGGCCCGATCCCTAGTATGGGAACCACTGGACTAAACTACCTAACTGTATGTAAAATTAAGCTCCAACCCTACCAGCTGCAAAATTAAAATGATACTTATGTGTTGATGCATCAGTAATAATATAATATAATATACAACTCACAGAACTTGAATATTCTTTCAGTACATTTAGCTGCAAATACTTCTGTACTTTCATTTAGTTTGAATGCACGACTTTTACTTCTAATTGATTTTTCTTTTACTATACTTCTTCCACCACTGTAGGTATACTGTGCAGTACGTCTGTTATATGTGACCTCTGTTGCAGTTTGTTTGTATTATATGGTGTCATGACAACACAGATAGTGTTCCCCTCTGCATATTAAATCATTTCCCTTTTTTTAACCGATGCACCTGGAGTTGCCTTAAAATCTCACATTTTACAAGTTACAAATGTTGCTGATTGGCATTTAATCTTCCTTCTCCTTTTCTACGAGGTGTTTATATTATTTTGTCTACCCTACCTAGACTACATGAAAACAGCTGACTCGTAGGACCTTTGGAATGAGAAAACAGTTAACCGAGGCTCTAAACACTTGTAAAAGGTTGTTTGTTTCCCTTCAGGCTACAACAGGGTTAACAGTCATAGACACTGGTTTGTTTTGAATGGTTTACCTATCTGCAGGCCGTGCATGTCGAGCTCAAATATTCAAACCACCCAATCAGAGGACGCCTTTAGAGGACACAGCGGGCTGGTGGAATGAAAGCAGATAGGGTGAACCCCGCCCATAGACGCTGGCTGACCTGGAATCAGCCTCTTAATATTATTGCTGAAGGTAAGAAGAGGCTCATCAGTGTTCAAGCACAATTACACCCAGAAGAAGAAAAGAAATCCTGTTGATTGAGAGGAGAGGATCTGTGATTCAGCTGCTCAGCATTTCTTCCTCCGTCATATTACAACTGACGAGCAGCTGTAAAAGCCAATGAGGTGGAAGAAGACGTGTTGATTTACTGATCTGTGTGAGTGTGTGTGTTTGTGTGTGTTAGACACTGAGGGACACTAAGTGTGCTAAGAGTCACAGCAACTTGAACATTCCTCTGTGATTATACCACTGCTTTCCAAGTTACATACTTGACTAATGTACTCCATGAATTGGATTCACTCCCCGCCGCCTTTGTTGCCCTTCCTTCATTCACAAACACACGTAGACACACACACACACACACACACACACACACACACTCTTTATCTTTCCTCTCTCTTTCTCTTTCTTCTTCTCTCTCTTTCTCTCTTCTCCCCCTGTCCCTCTCTTTTGAAGAAGTTTTCCATGCAGATCCAAGTCAAACATCTGGGTCAGCTTATATCTAGTGGAACAAGACTTGCAGGATATTGTTGGCAGGATGTGTGAGCTGGAGCAGTTTACTCTGTGGGAATCCCCAATACACACACACACACACACAGAGAGAGAGAAAGAGAAAGAGACATGGACGCTCACACACCAACACACACTCACAGTTTGCCGACATTGTTTCTCTCTGCACCATTCAACTTGATTTCCAGGTGCAGCAATTCATGCCCGACATGCTGATGAATACTTGTGCAGCACGAAACCAGACACACCACAATTAATGGTTGGTTAAATGCCATGTTTAATATTTTGAAGTATGCATTGGTTATTACCAAAAAGGATTACAAAATAGGCGCAAGAGAGGGGCTAAATCATATTCTAATGTTCAACACTGAGTACATACAATAATATGATCATCTGTAACTTAGTATATGTTCACAAATTATTCATGTGCAAGAAATGCTCAAACATCCTGGTGTGCGCTCTGCAAAACTCTAACTTCCTATTCTGCCAGTGCCTTATCCCGAACATACACGAAACTGTCAAAACTGCTATTTTTGAGTTGAAAGAAGTTGAAATATGCCCCGTTCTGGATGTGAAGTCGCTCACTGCTTTGAGAACAGTGCAACTAGCTCAGGATATGTTGTGGTATGAACAAACTGTTGCAGAGGGAAAACACTACTCCTGCTGAATGCCCCGTGTTCTGTGAACCAACAAACTATCCGCTGCACCGCTCCCCTCATGTGTAGTTGTAGTGTTTACAAATTGCACAAGACAAAAATCCAACTCTGTCCTCTCTCTATCTCTCCTGATTTACAGCTCTTTCCCCTCTTGCTATTAACCCCCCCTCCTCCTCTACTCCCTCTTTCCACCTCCCCCTCCCCCTCCCCCTTTTCTCCCCCCTTCCCTCTTGCGCTGATTTAATTCTTCTGCGCCTATTTCGGTTTGTCGTCTGTCTTGACATCCAGGAAGAAGTCGTTGCAGGCGACAGTGAGGGCGCCCATCAGGATTATGAACTCGGTGAAGTCCACCTCCCCGTCGTTGTTGGCGTCCAAATCGTTCATCACCTTCTCAACTGCTTCATTATCTTTGGAGGTCTGTCAGTGGGGAAACAGAGAGAGAGAGAGAGAGAGAGAGAGAGAGAGAGAGAGAGAGAGTTAAGAATGTGTTCTGTTATGTGTGTGTGTGTGTGTGGGCTTACATCACTGCACAAGCTTGTCTGAACTTGTGTGTCCGAGTATGTGAGCGCATACCTTCACTTGTGTGTCACATATTTGCAAACTGCATTAGTGTGTTAGTGTAAAAACCACATATTTGCCTCCTCACACACTCCTTCTCTTACCCCTAAGTAAGTCCCCAGCTCCTCTAGTAGCAGCTCCTTCAGTTCGCCCCTGCTCAGCGTGTACTTGTCGCCCTCCTTCCCCGAGTACTTGTGGAAGGTCTTTATGAGCATCTGCATGGCACTCTCCAGGTCGGAACTGGGCTCCTTGGACATGCTGGAAAGGTATCAGGTCATAAGGTCAGACTCTGCCTCAAAATGCCCGCTCCAGCCCCCAACCGCATGTGCGGTCACATAGCAATTGAGGGTGAAGCCACCTCCAAGACAAAGTGATAGATGGACAGGCAGATGGATGGATGGAAGGAAACCAAAGCAGAGAGGTTTTCCCATTTCTACACAATGGGTCAAATAACGCTCTGCGTGTAGAGGCTATTACTGACCCTAATTTAAGTAGTGTGGGTGCTATGTGTGTGTGACCTTACTGGGTTTTACATTTCAGAGGTTTGGATGGATGGAAAGATGGAGGATAGCTTTGGAAAAGCTTTTCGAACAATCTTACACACATTGTGTCCGGCATCTTGAAGCTTCTTGTGCTGGACTCGTGGAGAGACTGTGCACACAAGGACACAGATAAGTCACTGTCAATGATGCAGAGTTAGAGTGTGAAGACTTTCTATCTCAATGCGTAAAAACACAACAAAAAAAAACAACAAAATGCACAAACACACTTGAGCTGCACACTTCACCTCATGAGCTGCATATAAAAAAGGGAAGTTTCAAGAACATTCGAGAGTCCACCTCTTGGGTTATCGCTCTTGTAAGCTGAATTGGTAATGCATGTAACAATCAACATTGTGCTATCAGTGAAAAGTGGTTTCACTGTAAAACAAGTGATCTGTCAATCGTGTAACAGCCTTATCATTCAAAATGGAAACCAGAAGTGAAACACAAAACCCACATTCAGAAGCTAAGGCACAGAGTAACCTGGTAACCTATACGCTAACTGGTGCATACAGATGAGGGCACTCATTCACTTCCACGCTTGCTCAGTCACATTCAACTTTCAAGCTCAAGTTTAAAGTTTAGGGATCTACCTTTTATGAGAATAAAAGTTTACTGCATTATTTTGAGGCTAATCCATAACCACGCAAAATACAGAGGGACACAATCAATCCATGATTCTCCCTGTGCATGATTTATTAACTATCAGCTATTACAAAAGGAGACAGGGATGGTCATGTCAGTCACCGGTTATTGCCTCTCGTCATGCCGCAGAGCAGTGTACCGGAGAGGTCAGAGTTGTAGGCAGCGGAGACAAAAGAGGAGGCGAGTGGACACCAAAGCTGGCTAACTTGAAAATCTATAGGGGTCATCTGTCTCACTGACTGACACAATACAATAGGAAACCATGGAAACGAAAATGCTGTTAGTAACACAATATTGAGTATGGTAATAATGAATATGCACAATGTAAACTTAATGAAGGAACAATATCTACGTTGAGTGACGAATATAAGTAAAAACTGTGGTAAAAACATAAGGCTAGATCAATTTTATAGTGCAGGATATATTGATGTACTAATAGTTTGGTACATCCATGCAATGCTTATAGTTGTTATTCATACATTTTACATTCTTTATTCTACATTAATGCCAGTATATTGTCATTTTTTAACACTGCTTTGCCACAAATCCCTATTGGCTTCACTTGTTTGATGTATACGTTTCCTGTCATGTTCTTCTCAAAGCACATCGAGAGAAAGCAAACAGTACCTTTACAAGAAAGAAAAAAAAAAGTTCAAATAACTCCCACAATTTTGTTTTCAAGTCTTCTGCTCAGCACCCACTTCTCAGTGTCTTTCTCCTCCAAAGGTTCTTGATTCTGCAGCTATTTATTGCAGTTGCGCAGCAGATGAAATGCTTTAATTTACTTTACTTTTACAGGGAAACCTTCATCAGATACAGAGGAGAAAGTACAGCGAAGCTTCCCCTCCAAGCTGTCTGTCTTACCTGAGTGATGATGGAGGGCCTCCTTTGTCTTAGAAGAGGTGCAGGGGACTGAGCCAAGGCAGAGATGGATGGGGAGAGAGTTTGCCAGTGGCTTAAATATCACCTGCCCTCCTCCCCCCAAACTCATTCACCCACCTACTCTCTGCTTCTGTTTCTCTATCCTCCCTCTCTCCCTCTCTCTCTTTGCAGGTGCTTTCTTTCCCGTCCTCTCTCCATCATACACACACACGCACACACGATAACTGGATTCTTTACAAATACCCGAGCGCATAACAGGCCACAAAGTAAAAATATGTTATCGTCACAGTTTTATTCAATATACATGTTACATAGAATAAGCAAAAATGATACAGCGTTATGGTGGAGTTTACTGGACATGACAGCGGACTGAAATTAGTCCAGCCTCTTAACACACACCCTCTAGTACTTGGCAGGAAATAATCAACGCACAATGACGAAAGCCTGCACAATATCCTGGGAATGGTCCCATAATCACAAACATTTTGACCCAATGAGCCTTTCAAGCACATCCACATACTTGCATGTACACTTTTAATATCCACTGGGAGGATTCTTAACACAGGCTTTTATCTTCATCTACTGTGTCACAGAATGAATGAGACTTATTGTGGGGCAATGAGATTCTGGCTGCAAACACTCCCTGCTGCAAATCTGCTGTTTCGTTCCAGCATGTTTTTAATCTACGTGGAGTAAAGGTTGGGTGGGGTTTACACTATGGGACAGTAACAAAACTGCCAGTGCAGACAGTTCAGACCTTTTTGAAAGAAAACTTGGCTCTCATAGTTCACTCTGTCCTATCTGCTTTTCCAAATAGGTTAAAAGAAAGCATTAGCTGCGATAAAATAATTTCCAGATGATGTTTAACCCAGGACTGTTCATTCTAAATCTATTGGTAGTGCAAGTCAAGTAATTTTAACCAGACTTTATCCAGTTTCTTCTTACCATGCTTTTGCTTATGATGATTGGTTGAGAGCAAACAAAGAATACAAAGATGCACAAAACACGCCTGGCCTTTGGGGAAAGTAAGGTATGCAGCTTGCCAGTGTGTATATATATATATATATACACACATACAAGATGCAAGTGCCTGAGGCCTATGTACATGTTGAACAGAAAGCTGGCTGTAGATGGTGCAAGAGAGTGATATGTTTCCATTATTCACAGGAAGTACCATGATTAGAAAATGTTTTGATATAAAAAGAATATAGGTTTTAATAAAAGAAATAATATCAATATAGTCTAAATAGCCCAAAATGTCCAATAAGTTTGTTAGTTATAGAGCATGCAGGAAATGCAACATACAATGAGTATAAAGGCTGAACAGAGTGAGTGTAAATGAGAGAGTATTTGCAATGGGAGTGTCGCAGTGAGGCGGGATGACCACATGACTCAGGTTTATTTGTTTTGCCCATTTTGCTGTTGAGCAGTTTGAAGTGCCAGGTGCTGTTACAGTGCATAAGGTGCACATTTGGTAGTGTGCCCAAAATGTGTGTCCCTTAAGCACTACGCGCCTGGCCAGGTAGACCTATAACATAGCAGGCCTGCAACACAAGCCTTTTTCTCATGGCTGCATTATTGATGATGAGACAATTTACAAATCATTAAATTGTAATTAACAAATTGCATATAATGTGACAAAGAAGTACGTTTTCAAGTGATCTCCATAGTGGTCCAAACGAGAAAGAGTAAAAAAGTTAAATATAAAGAGGCCATGTCGAACTTAAATATTTGGCCACAATAATTGCAATACAATGGTAATATTAGCAAATAAGTTTCTGATGGCATGCAACATCTTGTGTATTAGCCTGTTGTAAAAGATCACACCACAGATTCATATTGATGGCTCAGTATTCTTTTTTTGCTTAAAAAAGCACAACCTCTGACAACGATCCCTACCACCTCGTCTGATGGGCAGGATCACTGGAGCCCGGGATTACTTTCATGTAATTGTTTGTGTCCCAGGGTGTGTTACCCATCAAATGCCTAATCCAGTAGTTTCCCGATGCCTGGGACTCAAGGATCCAGTTGCAGGTCAAACAGGGTCTTTAAACTGTATGAGGGTGTGACCGACAAACACGCATGCAAGTCGTGCTAAAACCAGCAGAAAACAACAAGCAACAAAACAAAGGTCAAATTTCTGTCACTCCAATTCAGTGCTGCCTGTGGTCTAGATAATGTACCATCCAGCACCTTTATGGATCAACAAGTAGGACCTGACCATTTAAATACCATATGGTTTGGAAGACACACACCAAATACAAATGCACCAATTGTATCGTGTTGTAAGTACTTGAGATAGAAATTGCCACCAAGTGGCACCTGTTGTGGGTTTCCTGACTTCTTGGTGTTTGTTATCTTGTTCTTCTCTACCAGTTCTAATCCAGGTGGATTAGGTTGCATGAACACCTTCTCTGACCTGCTCCTATAGTCACCAACCCACTCCCATGGGACTATTTTGGGCTCCCTTTTGACCCCAAGGGTCCTTTGGTGTGGATTCCATTCTTGAAGCTTAATTATTTAGCCAAGGGCCACACTTGATGTTCCAGTTCCTAATCCATGGCTGACTATGAGTGGAAACAAGTGAACCTCTCTGGGAATTACAGGTGAAAAAAAGGAAGAGACAGAGAGCCCATAATGTAGACTAGAATGATAGAGAGAAGAGGGTGTGATGGGGCATTGAGTACACAATTAAGATGAGCTGAATTAATGCAAAGCTTCAGCAAAACAATTTGTTTATTGTCATGCTAAATCAGCTCCATAGCATTGTGAGTTAAAAGACGAGAATGTAAAAATTCGATATAGTGTTATTGACAGATTTTCATGCAACCATTATTCGAATAGTTCGAAATTTTGGGAAATATGCTTATTAGCTTTCTTGCTGAGAGTTAGATGAGAAGATTGATACCACTCTCACGTCTGTACCATAAAGATTAAGCTACAGCCAGCAGCAGGTTAGCTTAGCCTAGCATAAAGACTGTAAACAGGGGGGAACGGCTAGCTTGGCTCTGCCCGAAGGCTACTAAATCCACCTACCAGCATCTCTAAGGCAACACGTTATATCTTGTTTGTTTAATCTGCACAAAAACCAAAGTGTAAACAAGATTAAACTGCCAAAATATAACGTGTTAATTAGTAAGCTAACTGGCTGCTTGCTGTGGCTTCATATTCAATGGACACATATAAGAGTGGTGTTGAGCGTCTCATCTAGCTTTTGGAAAGAAAGCTAATATGTGTATTTCCCAAAACCTATCTATAACTATTCCTTTAAGCTGTTAGTGCTTAGCAAGATCTACACTGCTGATGTTTTTACCAAGGATCAATGCACAGTAAGTAGTGTAGAAGAGTTGAAGAGACCCAGATAAAGACAAAAGTGGGGAGAGGAAGGGATTTAAACTAAACATCTTGGCTGCAGTGGTGTGTTAACATACAGTGACACTTTGGTCACACGTGTCAGTGTGCTGCTGCAGCTAAATCATATTTTGCAGTAAGGTTTTCACAGGGATATGGCATGCATATAATAGTGTACGTCTGCATGCGATCATAGTATATGAACATAATGAGGTAAATGTGCTATATAGTGGGATGCACATGCTGTACATATGAACATAGTGGTAACTAGTAGTACAAAGCAATAATTCTACTGTCATGTACATGTATTATTTATCATATCATAAGGAATGGGGTTTCTTCAGAGCTGGGTTTGTAGTGTTTGAACTTTTACCGATATTTTGTATTTTAAAGTTGTGTATATTTGAGAAAAAAAAACTCTTTAGTGGCTTACCAACTTATTTTGGCATTAATGCTGTGTTTTGTGTAATGTTGGATGTAAGCGTGTAGTGTGATTTTTTTGTGTGAAGGAATGGATTGTCCCCTATGAGGTCGCCTCCTCTGTCTTCTTCTCCACTTCTTCCTCCACAGCTGCAGCCATCTTCTCTACAGCTTCCTCCACCTTTTTTGTTTCCACTCCCACTGCCACTGGTGCCGCTGGTGCTGCCTCTACCACCGCTGCTGCTGCTGCTGCTGCTGGTTTCTCCTCCTTCTTTGCTGCCTCAGGCTCCGTCTTCCCCTCTGCCTTTGCTTCTACCTTTACTTCTACATTTGCATCTGCATTTGCTTCTACCTTTACTTCAGCAGTTGCTTCTGCCTTTGCCTCTTCTTTTGCTTCTGGCTTTGCTTCCTCCTTTGCCTCTGGCTTCTCCTCCTCTTTGTCCGGGGCACTTTGCGCCACTTGTCCGGACGCAGTATTTTGGGCAGGCTCCTCTTTGGCGAGGCTGCGCTGCTCGCTGAGCGAGACCGCCAGGTAGCCGACCAGCTTCATGTACTCCTCAAAACCAACCTTGCCATCCTGGTTGGCATCCAGTCCCTGGCCCATGTTGTTGACCGCCTCCTTGCTGTCTGTGCCCTGGGTAATAAACACACAATAACATGATGAGTAACTCTATCTGGACTCTCACTGGTGAAATCACCATACACGATTAGTAAATGACCCTCTATCAGTAGCTCTATTTACATAATAATGCTGATGAATGTCATTCTATCATATTGGATCACTTTCCCCCACTCACCTACTGTATATTACACCACCATTTGGTCACAATGCTCATGTTCAAAATCTGGACAGGATTAGACTGGCCAGTGCTAATGCAAGGGTACTGTGTGCTTTTCCGTGAGGTGATTACATAATGCATGTGTTGGTGACATTTCAGAGAGGTTCAATGAAGATTTCCTAACCGAAAGGATGTTGGAGAGCTGGTTCTTGACAAGGCCCTGGAATTCATTCTTTCCTAGACTTTCCTTTCCCTTGGACGACTTCAGGAAGATCTTCACCATGGTCTGAATGGCAGCCTCCATGACTCCTCTCTCTGGGAAAAGGAAGAGGTCAAGACAGTGGTGTTAGATAGATAGATAGATAGATAGATAGATAGATAGATAGATAGATAGATAGATAGATAGATAGATAGATAGATAGATGCCATGGCAGAAGTGATTAAACTTGTTGCTGCTGTTGCATGCAGTGTAAGGGAGGAAGTTCCAGGATGGTCTCATTCAAAACACATTTCAAGTGATAGGCACAACCAGTGGAAAATGAAACAGAGGATCTCCTCGTGTCCCTGTGAGGCCTTTCGTTTCAGGTGTTGAGTCTAGAGCCGCAATAAGGGAGGGACGGTGACGTGAGATAAGTGGAGTGGGTGAGAGGGAGTCTGATTGAGAGACAAGCTGTGATGCACAATGGAAGTTCTGATCTTTGATAGGTCATCTGATCTACTGAAGCTACCGAGGGGACTGGGTTTCAGATTACCTAAGGGATTACCTAGTCCCTGTCTACTCCTCTCTCTCTTTCTTTCTTTCTTTCTTTCTTTCTTTCTCTCTCACCAGCTGTTCCTGCCTCTCTCTTTCAGTGCCACTCTCTCTCCCTTTGCATGCCACCGTCTCATCTTCGTTTTCACTTTGCTGCCCTTTCTTCTTCTCAAGCCACTGCCTTCACGCTGTTGTACACAAATATAACACAACATATTTGACAGTGAGGCTTGATAAGGATTTTAAGGTTTTGTGACACACCAGCAGCAAATTCCTATAGGTTTAAAACACGCACAAATATTTAAAAGTCTGCCTTGATGTTGCATGAATTAGATAGAGACACAGTCGTAAATTTAGATCTCGACAGATGTATACATAATCTACAGACGCTTCCCAAAATGTAAAACATGCCACTAGGTGACACATCTTTGCAGGAATTCCATTCATTGCTGTCTGTGGAGATCACTTAGACAGGAATTTACAGGCCAACTCCGAGCTAGTTTGCCCGAGAGCAGTGAGAGGATATGTTCAAGGCGACCGTACTCGTCTGTCAGCTTCAGTATTCAAATGCTGCAGAGCAAACAACAGTTTATGCTGGTGAGAAAACACGCCGTCTCGACAAGATGCAGCCTTGCTCGTGTCAGCTGAGTGGTCATTTGTACACGGCGAACTAATATCTCAATTACTGAAGTGCATGTCACACTCTAACACCCTCCAGCCGAGCAATTTCTCTGCAGCAGTCACCACAGGGATATATGTCCAATTAGGGGATGTGGCTGTTAGTCTCATTATACCATGAAAGGCAGTGAGATGTGACACTAGCATTGGGTCATTAAAACCTAAAATTTCACTTGACCCCTTCCAGGTTGGATCTCTAACTGTTATTTTGCTCTGACCCATTCTGCCACCACATGAGCACCATACAACCACAAGTTTGCATGTAGTAGAGTAAGCATATCTCATTTAATTGTCAATGCAGCTGTCACTGAAAAAAGTAATAATGTTAGGAGCATGGATTAAAAAACAGGTTCATTTGCCATATCTTTTTTTTTTTTTTAATGTCCATTCTAGATCATGTCTTTTGTCAGGTTTTGTTACATTATAGACACAGTCCTGTTTTGTAGGAACTTTAGGGGACTTCTTCCTGCAGGGTGACACACCCTCTGCAGCCTGAGTACACAAGGGCTTCAATGGCCCTCTGTGCGTCCTGTCCAGAAATACCCAGCAAAGACATGTCGTCTATTCTTGGATTGACATTTCTGTCCATTCACTCATTCATTATTTACCTTGAGACCTTTCTTAAGGTGGTATTTCCTGCTTGGACATAGTCCCAACACGTGCCCTAATTTCGACAAATGAGACTTGCATCACCGTCCCACGTCAGAGCTTCATCTTGTCCCACTCAGGAGACAAACTAATCCTCGTTATTTGTCTTAAAAGGCCAAAAAAACAACTGCGCAAATAATTAAATACACAGGCCTACAACCAGAGGTTTCCCGTTTCCCTCCAGAGCCCAAAGGAGATTGAGTGTTGCGTTTCCAAATGGGCGAATGTGATACGGTATGTGCGCAGAGTAATGACAATACTACCGCTCGTGTGGCATAAAATATTAACAGAGGAACAAGTTAGGTTGTGGCTGTAAATTGTGGCGAGCAGACGTACAGCGGTTGTCTTTCATCCAATTGCTCAGTTAGGTTTGAAAATACAGACAACTGAACTTTGAGACGCGTGCGCAACACTATCAACGTGCATCGGGTTTGCCAGAACTCATCATCATTAACACCACAAGCGATTTTAATTATTGAAAGTCAGTATTGAAAAAAAAGTTGTGATAAGCGACACAGCTCCACAAAAATCCACCCACCAAGCCAAGCTGTCACTCTTGCGGGCCTCTTTATACAGAGCATATTGTGCGCAAAATGTTGATTTTGCGCAAAATTGCGCTTTAACGCGCGACCCGGATGCCCACTGGATATACTACATTTAAGCTCAATACTCTGTCACCCAAAGTCACTTCAATTTTTGATGGGCTGTTTGCAATTGATCGGCAACTTGACAACTGATCTACATCAAAATATCAAATATCTTTCCGAGAGAAAGAGAGCGTATGGTAATCAAACACGGCCAATAAAACCGAATAAGTAAACGTATATAAAAGCAAAATAGCCACCAACTATTATCATTTACTTTTGTAAAAGTGCAACGTGAGCCTAAAAACTTCTGAGGGCTGAAGTCATTGAAAGCGTCCTGCAGTCAGACCGCCGCCAAGTTTCATGGGACGGCTCTTGCAAGAGTTTCTCGAAACGTGGCAAAAACGATGAACAAATACAATGCTTATACGCAGGAGAAACTTAAAAGAATCCAGAAAGACGCATTCAACTCACCGTATACTGTCTGCGGGAAGAGAAGTGTATAAATGTGCGCAAATTTGAGTTTCTGCCCTCTTCTCCGCCTTTCTACGCTGCTTTGAGCCTAGAGAACTTGCCAAACTAGTAGGACAGCAGAATCTCTTCCGTGATTTAGGTTTTTTTTTTTCCTTAAAACTTTTTCCCCTGACAAGTCAAAGGGCGTGTACCTGGAAGAGTGAGAGGGAGAGTTGGGAATGTGGAAGAGCGCGGCTCTAACTCTCAGGAAAAGGGAGTGAAAGTGTATCAAAACACTTATACTTGGTTTTTATTGGAATTATCTTTGGCTCATGGGCCAGCTGTTTCGCGTCATGCGTGATTTGCACAGTTTCACGCCAACTAGCCAGGCTTGTGGCTTGGAGCGGCTTCATGTGCAGGGACGAGGGGACAGGGCGGGTGGGATTACTTCATCTGCACGAGGCTGAATCGCTTTCAGAAGTTATTCACTTATTATACAGACAGAAAAAAAACGTTGAAACTGAAAGTAGATCTACAGATATAATCCATTATCGTAGAATCGTTAGGGAGGATGAGTCTTTTTATTTTTACACATCTGTACATCTCGGGACACAGATGTGTGAAGGGACACAAATTCAACATACACTTGTGTTTTGGGCCAACAAAAGTTACAAACGTGAACAAAATCATAGTTTTTAGCCACAAACGTACAGTTAAAACTTAAATTTGGCTGTGATGGAGGGCCAATCTTTTCCCCAGCTGACACTTTGGAAATTTGAGAGTGAAGGAATCTTCAGTGGAAATACTACAGCGAAAGCCAGCGTGGGTGGCAAAGGTGGCGCAAGAGGTAAAGCAGTCTTGCCAGATTCTTGGAAGGGCTTTCAAGTCTTTGTATTTTTGAAATTCCCTCCACTGATTAAATCTCACTACTGGTGCTTCTCTCTATGGATACGTGAGACACAAGCCTCCAAGTTCAGGTTATCTAGGAAACTGCCAACTTAGGAGGCTTCCACATGCAGACAATGTATACACAGCCTTCTCTAGATGGGTTGCCTGCTCTTTTCGTCTCTCACCTTGTTGCTGCTGACTCATTTGCCCGTCATCACCCCTCCCACACTGGCACCTTTAGCGTGTGTAATTTGGATGCAAAGGTCACATTTTCTTATCTGTTGAAAGATCCGCGTTGCCAACATCAGTTAGCCACCACCTCGACTCTTTTGCAAAATTAAAACAGGCCTATAGGCTATAAAACAGCTGGGGAGCAAGCCAGCTAACATAACTCTGTCTAGACATCAGAATTAACACAAAGTGACCGTTACACCAAGAATTATTAGCCAAACAAGCACAATGCAATTAAACTACAAAGCTCTAAAAACAATAAGTCCTCCCAAACATAATGGGAAGTATTTGGTCCACATATCCCCATTACACAGTCCACTGAGGCCTCATTGACAGACAGTGAAGACCAGGCTATGTTTTTGCATCACCGCATGCTTAACGCTTGGACAGGCAGCTTTGTACAGGCATTATGAAGCTCTATGGAACAAGATATGGTCTGGATGGTGTAGTTGTGGCAGCAGCAACACATATAGGATTACAGGCCCCTAAATCAAGGCTGTAATACACTCCCGCTCAAATGTGGGTGGCTGGACATCATATAATGTGGTGAATGAATGACAGAGTATCAGTGGTTGAGGGTTCATGACAATGAAGCCTTTAATTCAAAGTACGTTCAACAAACGGTTAACTAAAGAGTTACACATGTGGCAGACAGTGGTGGGGGGTTAAAATAATGCCTTTGAGTTTACAGTTGGACAGCTTAAATTGAGTTGATTGGTGTTGCACAATCTGCTCCAAAGCCACCGTTGACAGAAGACGGCGAGCTCTACTGACTGAAGCCCCCCTGTTTGCTCGCCAGTTCTCCAATCAGCTGCCAGAACTCGGAGAAAGTCAGCTCCCCGTCGTTGTTTTCATCCAGCGAGCCCATGAGCTTGTCAATCGCCCCAGGATCGCTGGCGTTCTGCGGGCGATCACAGAGAGGAGACCCTGATCATTACAAGATCACTCTGAGCTGCAGCTACTCTGCAAGACTGTCATGCCACCTAATGGCTGAGTGTAGGAATCAATAGAGCTGAAGTGCAAATTCATTTACAGCCACACAAAGTTTTCTAATGATAAAATCACTCAAAAGCACAAATTTAATCTGTGTTTGATTATATGTTATATATATGTATATTGGTGGACAACAGCGGGGAACGGAACTCAAACCCTATCACTTCTTGATCATTATAAAACATGTATTAAATGAATATATGTTGTAAAATGTGCAATTAATATATTTTGCAAAGGTATATACAGTGTCTGACTTATTTGTCAAACATGATTAAATCCATTCCACTTTCAAAGAGATGCAATCCAACGTTACACTTACAAATTTTGAATGAACTGGTGACAAATCTGATAATCGGTTAATCATTTAAGTGAGTTGTCGAGTAAAACTATTAAACATTTGTCGGTTATAGCTGATCCAATATGGCATTTGCTTGCTTTCCTTCATTTAATACCACTGTAAGTTAAGAAAAAAATTCCCCAGACAAACTAAGTCATTTTAAGACATTATCTTATGCTGGACATCATATAATGCTAATTTAAGATGGGAAATTACATTTGATACATTTGATACACATTTGTGAAAATATAATTGGTAGATTAACAAAGAAAATTAGCTTTGGCTGCAGCTAGTATATTGTTTTGTATGTTGCAGCATGAGATCTCATAATGACGTCATACGACAACACACAGCATAACAATGTGGCTCTAAACCGGAATATAAAAAGCATATAATTACAATAATGTATGAAACCTGTATGACATTACATTATTTCACATACAGAGTGAATAAATTGTACATTTTACAGGATGATGATGTAGACTTTTTCATATGGAAAAATGAATAACAGTACAGTGACATGTCAAGATGCTTCAGACACCTTAATGTTGCATAACAAACCACAGTTTCTTTAATGTCTACCTGCGGGTGCTCAGGATGCAAAGTCGATAGCAATCAGCAGGCAAAGTGGCTAAGACCAGTTTCTGAGATTTACCTTGACGTAGTTGGGCAGCTGAGAGATCACCAGCTTGTGGAATTCGTCTTTGCTCAGGGTGCTGGAGGATCCATCTTTCCCAGCGTACATCTTGAACTGGGTGACAAGGGTGCAGATGGCAGCTTCCATGATGGTTTGTGCTGAGACCTGGATGGTAAATGAACAGTGAAACAAAGCTGCAAACATCTTTCACAAGAAATTAGTCAAAGGCAGACTTGCCCTGAAAAACAGAGGCTGTGGTCTCACCTGTGGTCTTTGTGTTGTGATGCTGTGTGGTGTGTCACAGCAGGTGCCAAGAACCGTGTCCCTCCACTCTGGCCATCACCGCTCCAAATATATATGCTTCATCTCCATTCACTGATGCATACATCAGCGGAAAACACTTAACCTGCCCTCTTCTCCCCCATCCAGCAGGCTGACCTTATCTCCGCCTGATTTCCACTACGCTGGGGACACACATCACAAAACAATACATAATATACACACACCAAAACAGAAAAACTGCCATTCTGTCCCCACAAAGGGCAAATTTGTACTGATGGAAGCACAAAACCCATTTCAGTCTGTTTGCAGAGCCAGGGATTTACTGACGTCACCTTTGTCAGGCCACTCTAATCAAGCGACTGAATCATGCCTGTCTAAGCAGTAATTAGTTTATACAAAACATGACTCAAATAATATGGCAGGACAACACACGCCGTCTCATGTGTAAGTCTGTCCAATGGTGGGAGTAAGTACTTTCAGAGATTTAAAAAAAGAAATGGTTTCATTTTATAGCATTTTAAGGACAATGGGGGATGATGTCATTAGAGATTGCTGACATTTTGGCAAAGTTTTTGAGTATTTTATCTTTCTCTCATGTCTTTTCTCATATTTTGTAGTTGCTGATCCAACTGCACTTTTAAAGTGCAAAAAAAAAAAAAGGCACAGAAACATACAGAAATGCTTGCATGGTGACTTGTTTGTAGAATTCAAAGAACAACAAGCTCCCCCTGCACATTCCTAGTGACTGACTGTCCTCAGTCATTGCTTACATTCTCATTCATCAGCATATAAGGTCGATGACCGACTGCCACCCTGGTTGGTTCATGTATCACGTACAGGCTCAAAGGTAGTTCGTGCCTGTGGACATGTAAGTAAGCTCCTGCTCGGAGTATTTAATCTGGATGTAAATATTTTAGTTTGGCATCATAGCTGTGATAATAGATGCCTGTCATTCCAACACTTCCACTTCCTGCCAGAGTGAATCAGACGCAGAGTATCACTGTACATTTTTCAGTACTAACATAGTTACATTATTACAACCCATCCTAATAGTTAACACTGAAGCAGAGGAATGAATCAGCTGAAGCGTTTAATTAAAGACAAACTAAATATATTTAATGGTGAAAAATTTATTGAACTTAACACTGACTTCCTAAAAGAGGACATAACTGATGATGGAAAAAATGAAAAATGATCCAAATTTATCAATACATTTGTCCAGGGATCAATTGCATGCACATCTGAGCCAGTTCCTACATGATCAGTAAGCCCTACTGTTGTCCCACAAAGACAAAAATAACTCTCAAATATTGATTAAACGTTCATAAATGTGTTTCATTAAAGGACTCATCTGTTGAAATTAAGCTTTCTTTCAATCCCTTTGGTCTAAAAATTTTCAAAAAAAAAAAAAAAAGTTCCTCTGAACAAGCAGCAGAGAACGTTTAACAATGGAAAAAATCTGTTCAGCACTTCATGTGTAAACCCTATGACATTCACTCTCTGCCCTATAAACAGCAGCAAAATTGCAAGTAGGGTAAACTTGTTTTCTTCTCAATCTTGCAGGAGCAAATGAAATCTAAGACCTCTTGTCCAATCTAACATGTTTATAATAATAACAACAACAACAACAATAAAGGCACGTAAGCAGTAGCTGGCAAACCAAAATAAAACTTCACCATTTTCACACATTCAATGCGTATGGTCTGGGACAGTCTGTGGTTCTTCTCGTTAAAAATAAGGAAAAGAGTTGCAGTGTACTGACAGAATAAATAAACATGAAACACTTCAAAGCTTCTTTCAACCACTGAAAATTGAGAACCAACAATCACAATCTGTCGATTTTAACTTCACATCCACCTAAGGAGGGAGAACTTGATGATCAAATAGCACAAAAAGCAGTTCTGCAACACTTAATGGACTTGGCTTTGTGTCTTATTTTACCTCTTGCCTGCCTCATTCAACTTTAAATTTGCAAAACAAAATGCAGCAGCTTCCTCATTATATCACTGTGCATGACAGTTAACATCAACCCGCTAACAAAATAATAAAACAAATACTGGTTTGGTTGCCAATCTCATTTACAGTGAATTAACAAATCCATTAAATGAAACTCTTTGGGGATTGCTACAGATCACTAAACTCTATCATTTTTACTCTGAATGCTCTTGGACAGCCAGCATATGTAGATCATGTGTTGGAGGTCCCCATGGCTACATGACCAAAAAATATTAAAGAGAACTAATCGTCTAAAAAAAAACATAACAGAAGTCAAAAGTGAGGGGGGAAAAAAACAGCAAATGTGAATGTTTGAGAAAAGTGCTAAAGTGGTTTAGCAGTCATAAATTTAGCTATGGCTATCACTTTGTCCTATTGCTTTTGTTTGAGCAGCACTGATGTTTCATAAACCAGTTCCTGGTTGTTCCACACATCTGCCGTCAGCTGGCAGTTGGGAGTCAGAGGATGAAAAGTCTGTTAGATCTAGAAACCAAACGCTCAGGGCTCTCAAACAGCACTACTATGTGTGTTTGCCCAAATCTACTAAAGAGCTGCTGACACAAAACTGGTCTGACCTGATCTGATTCTTATCACTGAAAGAACCGGGATCTCATCCTCTGGGATTGGACAGTTACACCTGACTTGAGGCAAATGGTATCTGCAAAAAAAAAATGTCTCAGCATTTGTTTTAACCTGTTTGGAGTAGTGGCAGGTTGTTTTCACACAGAAGAAAGAAAGTCACATGACAGAAAAGTATTTGACAGTCAATTTAACATGTCTTTCTGTAACTGACAACTTATCTAATACTATACGAATTGTATGAATATATTTAACCATTGCATTGGTGCTCAACAAAATTATTTGCAAATACCATCTCCTTAAAGCCCTGTTTGAATATTATCAGTTTGAATTTACATTATGAACTGCAACATGCACTACGTATTGAGAAAACACTATAGAGCAGAGGAAACTCCACACAACACATTACTGAAGGATTTCGCGTTAGGAGGCATGACCTGACAGAGGTAGGTAACAATAACTAATCCAAAATGACAAATACAAGTCTAGCTTATAATTAACGACTCAGAGGGACACGTTTATGAGAGGCACAACCACTCTGTACCAGAAGCTACTACAATTACAGCTCTGAAGAGGAGAATGTAGGCAAGAAACGTCCTATAAAACCACCACTTGTGCTGTATATTAGTGTTGTATTTGACTCCTTTTCCCCTCTTTGTCCATTTAAGCTGTGGCGGCAAACTTCCACAGGGCTTCTCGTTCAAACTCCTCCATCGCCTCCTCCAGGGAGTCGTCGTCCTTCTCTAAAACGTCCACCATGTCCTCCAGAATGTCCGCCACGTCCTCAGCAAAGTCACTGAAAAGAACCCTGTCGTGGATAAACACGCCGTCCTCAAAGAACTCGGCAGTCAGCTTCCTGATCTTGTCCTTGCTCTCAGATGAAGATCCTTCAAGCTTGCTCAGGTAGCCCTCCAGCAGTTCCTCAAACTCGGACAGCTCCACCGGGTAGAGCCCCTCCTTGCCGGCGCAGTCCTCCACAGAGCTGCAGCCCAGCTGGGGGCGGACGTTGCGCCTGAGCTTCTGCTCCTGGTCTCTCCAGAAGTCGTTTTGGTTGTGTTGATGAGGCTGGCGGGGCTGCTGGTGGTTATGCTGGTGCTGATGATGGTTGTGGTTGTGGGAGTTCTTACCAGGCTGGCTGTGCCACAGTTTCTCCTTCCTCCTCTCCTCTCTGTCCATTCTGCGCTCCACCTTCTTCCTCTCCCACTCGTCCTGGTGTTTCCTCCACGCCTCTTTGTGAGAGTTTTGCTTCTGAGGCTTCCACTCCTTCTCCTTCTTCTCTTCTTTGTCCCTCCATCCTCCCTCTTTGCTATGCTTCCAATCCTTCTCTCCTCTCCACTCTTTCTTTTCTTCTTTCTTCCAGTGGTCCCGCTCGTTGGTTTTGCCCTTGTTCCCTTTCCATTTGGACTCCTGTGGCTTCTTCTTACCCCACCTCTCAACTTGCTCAGAAAGCTTCTTCTGGATCTCCTCCAAACTATCCCTCACTCGTTTCCTGTCGCCTCCATCTTTTTTCATCCCTTCCAGTCTTTTCCTGCTCTCCTCCAAAAGGCCTTTCTGCCTCTGGAGTTCTTCCTTCAGCCTTCCTCCCTCCAGCTGTCTTATCTCAGGTCCAGCTGCTTTCTGGTTACTCTGACCATCTTTGTCACCAGGCTGAGGGGCTGAGCTTGTGGCAGCCAGGGGCATTTCCTGGTCAGCTGTGAAGGATTCAAGATATCAAAGTTATAATGGGTACCTATCTATGCATAATCATTTGAATAAATATTAACTGAAATCAAAATGCAGCAGCACAGATTTCATTCATGTTTGCAACATCGTACCTGTGAGCTGGCTGAGTTCGGTCACCCTGGCCCTCAGACTCTCCAGCTCTTTCTTCAGCTCAGGCAGAGATGACAGCTCCTCCTTCAGCTTTGCGTTTTCTTTTTCCATATCTGCGCGACCCTTTTCATCACCGCTTGCTGCCACTGCCTTCAGAGCTGAGTCGAGTTCTTCCTTCTGAGACTAAGAAATAACGAAAAAAAGCAACGTTCACAATGCAGACGAGTGCTGTAGTCGAATCCAGGTTCTGCACAACTTGGACAATAACCAAACATATTTATTGTATGTATTACAGCGCATTAAAACATTACGAAAGGGTAAAACAACATCATTAGCATCAATATATCTGGTATACTGACCTGTAGTTGAGCCTCTAGCTGAGCGATTTGTTGGTTTTCCTGTGTCAGTTTATCCAATAGCTGTTTCATATCCTGTGGATCACTGCTAAGCCAGTCCTGGATTGAAAATGGTTGACAAATGAATAAAACACATATTTTAAAATTATCCTATCTTCAGCATTTGTCTTTTAAGTTTGAAGACTCAAGTATAGACACATACTGGACAACATATAACACTGAGACAGTGAGAGACGGCAGGAACAGACCTGGCTTTGTTCTCCATCACTCAGTTCAGAGGCGTCAAAGTCACCTGTCAGATAAGAAAACAACACATCTTTCACACAAGTCTTACAACCGCCACTTCTCATTGACACACAGCTGCCGAGCTGTTTTACAACATAAGATGCTTTTGTTGTGAAGTGCATTCTATAAGCTTCAGGCACTACCTGTGCACTACACAGGAACTATTTATTTAGGCAGAATTTTTTTAATTCCATTAAAAAAGTATGATATATTTTGCCTAAACAAGCAAATTGCCACCAATAGATAATTCCCCCCCTCAACTTAAGCACCCTCAACACCCAGTAAGTCCTTCCAAACAGTGATAAAGAGTGTTATTGTACAATTCAGAATGCGTGTTATTTGCCATTTTCTGCTGCCACTGCATGAAGTGTCAGGCCAGATAAGTGCTTGGACAAGCTATTGAGCGTTAGTCGGCTAGTGCAGAAGCTTACACTGCTGTCTTATCTGTAGTACTGGACCTACCATTATCCAGGTCAGAGAGGAAACCTGTTGACATAGTACAGCTTAGTCGACAAGATCTACAAACAGTCTATTGCTGACCACTGCGAATAAATGTGCTTATGTAATTCGTAAATACTGGCATTGTCAAATAAAAGAATGTGTAATAATGTTGTTTTTTGGCAATATTTACAATAAAACCTTAAAACCTCTGATGTAACAGGTGTAAACAGGTGCACATATTCTGATCATTTCTAACAGATGATGTGCAGTAAGCACAAACTTTCATCCTAAGATATTTCTAACATAAGCATATTTATTAGGTTATAAATATAATAAATATGTTTTTAATCTTACTGTACTGACCATGAAAAGCAGAAGCAAGCTAGCAGGCTTAGTCAGGTGTTGGAGGAACTCACCTGAGAGGAAGAGGGAACCTAAGAAGAGCAGGATCAGAGCACCCACAATGCATTTGTTCAAGGAGAACCATGGCTTTTCCTTCTTCTTCTCCGCCAGCTTGAACTCCACTTCCTCTTCCTCATCTTCCTCATCTGAAGTTCTTGGTCTTGGTGCCTCGAAGGAAGAGGCATTCCTCCTCCTCAGTCCATCATCAAAGCTGCTTGTGTCGCCCAAATCAAAACTACTGGAAGGCTCTAAGGGAGGGTGAAATGTAAAAAGAGGAAAAAGACATCCTGAACATGAAAAAGCAATGGCAAGACAGCAAAGAGTCATCACATTTTATAATGTATTTTTGTGAAAGATGAGCTTAAAGTTAAACCACATGTATTCAAATGTGGCCCAGAGTCACTTCAACAAATCATCTTGACATCTCGAGTTATTTCCAAAATCATAATTATCTACTGGCAGACTGCCTCACACAAAATACAAAAAAATCTGACTGAATACATGAACTGCGAAGCACAACAGTGTGTAAACAGCATGGGGAAAAAGGCAGACAAGAAGTCAGTGCTGCTCGTGGAAATGGATGACATTTTCTCACTAAATTACAACAACTGTAATTTCATGCATGGGGGTTTCTTCATTTTCTCAGCGGGGTGTACGCCTCCCTGTCATTCTGATAAATCACTTTCCAGCTGCTAGCGTGACATAGATAAGAAACATGTTAACCAATTCTTCTGCAAGAGGACTCTCATTTTCTGCTTCTATCGACTAATGCTAATTACAAAGAGCCATAAACCACTTACTTTGCTCAACGCCGACTTACCAACCGGGCAAAGCTGTTAACTGCTGCAGGGCCTCAGACTGCCCCCTCCCCAGGGGCCCACAAAAGCCCCATGTTCACTGTGTGGCAGTTTGTTTATGGGTATATTATTAAATGTAACTGTGTTTGGGAATATGCACAAATAAAGCACAATATTAACTGACATGATAAGGGCCCTGAAATGGGTCCTGCTTTATTACCTGATATCGAGGCCCTGTCTTGAAGAGGAGGCCTGTGTCAAAATCTGGCTTTAAGACCTCGTTATTTCAGCTGATATTATGCGTATATGGTACATATTCTTAAATTAGTTTGTGTTTAATCATATTACCACATAGCAAACCTGCGGCCATGTATTATTCCAGCAGAGAAAAACTGCACATAACGCACAGACAGTGAGAGGAATGGGGGGTTAGTAGGAGCCCAGCAGCTCACTTTTACTCTGCGGCCCCACAGCGGGTTATTCTAGAAAGGACTCTTCTGTGCAGCTAACTGCAAGGCCAGGTGTTCAGAAATGATGGATTATTTGTTTCACTTGTTTTGTTCCATTGCATTTTTGTTTCATTGATGAATAACCTTGCTGGCATTTATTTTGTTATACTATTATGTTTTTCTTTTTTTGCCTTTCATCCAGCTAGTAGCAAAGCGTGAGGATGGTGATGTCGGCTTGCCCAACACTTTGGTGCAGAACAAGATATCTCAGCAACTACTGGCCAAATTGCCACGGGTGTACCGTATAATGAACGTGGCTGTCTCTCGGGGAAGCTAACAGAAGGTAGAGACTTTGTTAAAGGAATGTATATATACGTTTAGGAGACCCCTTAAAACGAAGCAATGTCTACTTGAAACTATTACATTGAGTTGTGAGCAGCCCAACCAAACAGTGCTTTTTCCATCTCTCATTGTTTCATTTGAAGGATTTTTGAAGGCCTGAAGAAAAAAAAAAATCCCCAATCACCACTGTATTAGAGACGATCTAGACTGATCCCATACCTTCTTCTTCTTCTCTCTCATCCTGGGTCACTGTCTCAGATGGCTCCACCTCCTCCTCTTCTACAGCTGCCTCCTCCTCTGCCTCTCCTGAACCAACAGTCTCTGGTGCGGGACTATCGCTGATGGGGCTTTCTGTCAACAGCCTCTCCGGGACTTGGCTTGGCAGCTCTGAACTCTCTGGAGCGAAGCTGATATCAGCTTCAACATGAGAGGAAGGATCAGTGGCTGTAAGGGTCTCTGCGGGGATGGCGACCTCGGGTTCAGCAGCGAAGACAGGACTCTCCCCAGCAGGGCTAGCAGGAATCAGCCCGATATCAGCAGGCGTGTCAAGCGCTTGTTCTGTAGAGACAGGGATCTCAGTCAGGGGAAGAGCAGAGCAGGACTCCTCAGGCTCAGCTAGCAGGAGTTCAGCAGCAGGAATATCGAGTGGAGCCCCCAAATCAATGTTGGTGACAAAGGGTGTGGCTCCTAGGTGCTCATTGTCACTGGGGGAGCTGGTTACAATGTCATGGATGACCGGAGGCTGGCTCTCCAGGTCGAGGTCTGGAGGGTCAAGAGAGCTGGGTGGAAGGGGACTCATCTGGACGGGACTAGAGGGGATGGGACCCTCACTGGACTCTGGAGAGGTCTCTTGACACACCTAGAAATAAGGGCAGTAAGGAAAAAAAGTTATCTGTGAATACTTTCATACTTTGACGTAATCTTTTTGTGATCTTCGTTCCAATTAAGGTGTTATTTTGTGATAAAGTGCTATGTTTTTGTTTTTTTTCAGTCTGTATTGTCTACAGTACTTCTCTTTTATTTAATGACTTCTGCTGCCCAGAGTAACATTTGACAATTCCAAGAGAACAGGTCGTAACTTCTCAATTTGTATGGGGCGTAGACATTGGCATACGTGGTAAGACTGAGGCAGTTGTATTTTTTTTTCCCAATCACCTTACTGAAAACACAACATCTGATGTGGCTAAAAGCATCACACTCTACTGAGGCTACTATCAGTGTATTTCTACAACTGTACGGTTCTTAAACATGGGTGCAAAATAGTAACTAAGGAGAGCTGCTTCCTGATTCGGAGGTAGTGGCAACATAGGCAGGTATATAAAGTTGATATTATAGATCTGAAAGGTGTCCTGTCAAAATTGACTGCACCTATGCTGGAAATGGATATCGTCACAGTGTCTACGTGTGGGCACAATAATACATTACCAATAGCTGGTTATAACAATTTAAATATGCTATGTTGTTTAATGATCTAGCGTATGCCTTGATTTGATTATTTAGTTCCTGGTGTACCAACCTGATGGCCCTCTTCAGACAGGACAGTTTCTATTGAAATGTCACTTGGTTTGAACTCCACAGCAGCTCCTGAAATAACATTCACACAGTGTCAAAACTAAAATATGGAACCAAAGAATAGGTTTAAAAGCAACCTTTTCCGCCTTAAATGTTGATTCTTATTTACGTCACAACCCCAGCCAGTAGGCACAGATCTCGACTTACCTGTCACCTCCTCAGAGAGACTTGGGACGTCACCCAGGCTCTCGGTGCCGTCGTCTACCAGCGCGACATTCTCAACAGCAGCTTCCTGCAGAGTGAGAAGATCCCAGGAGATCAGGCTTCACCACCTAGAGCACCCTCACTGGTAACACTGCCCTTGACATTTACAGCACCCCAATACAGACATGCATGCACATGCACACAAGCCTGGGCTGGGAAACATATGAATATTTCTTGTTCTTTCATCTATCTCTGTAACTGAATCGTGGGATTTTATTTTTAACTTGTGATGTGCCATTTTGTTGTCTTAAAAATAAAGTAGATACTGAGTCAGATTTCTCCCATAATGATTTCTGAAATACTTGATAATAGCAGCTACAGATTACAGTTAGACTTACATTGAACATCCATTATTGTCAAATGTGATTCTTATACATGTTGACATATAATTCTCCATGACCTAAACTTATATTGTGATATTTACTCAGCTGTCATATTTAGTTTACACTAACTGATATAAATGGGGTGAACAAAATATTACCTCAGTACAAAGCAATAAAATTCAACAGCACCACATACTACAGACTCCAAAATGACCATGAAGTTGAATCAACACCTAGAACAGTTTCAACAAAAACTAACCTTCATAAATGTAGGATTTATTGCAGGTCTGTTGTATTAGATTAGTTTTAGTTAGGTGTACCTAATAAACTGCCAATTGAGAGTATATTGATATCTGAGGAGGATCTTCTGGTTATTACAGTGTAAATATGCTTGTCCTTAAATGCCCTGTTTGGACACCGGCATGTAGTCATGCACAAATATTTGCACACAGAGTTGAAATACAAAAACAAAATAACAGACAATAGCTGTGGAAGAATAGACGAGTCAGTGCCTTACACAATCGTAAATACACACATTTCACATTCAAACTGGACACATCAGTATCTGACAAATGGGTCATCATTTGGTACCAGTGGTGGAAAGTAACTAAGTACATTTACTCAAGCACTGTATTTAAGTACAATTTTGAGGTACTTGTACTTTAGTTGAGGATTTCCATTTTCTGCTACTTTATAGTTCTACTCCACTGCAATTCAGAGAGAAATCTTGGACTTTTTATACCTATACCTATAGTTACTTTGCAGATTCTGATTAATAATTCAAAATATAATCAACAAATACATTATGATGTACTATTATAGGTTAAGATGAGACTATATTGATCCCTTGGTGAGATACACAAGCTACCCAACAGTATATATAGTAAAAAAATAAGCCCTACATTTCCCGGCTGCAATAATATAATATACATCATTCTGAAATGGGCCATTTTGCATAATGAGCACTTTTTGTAAACTTTAAGTATATTTTGATGCTAATACTTTTGTACTTGTATTTATACACTTTTACTTAAGAAAAAGATCAGAGTACTGTTTGGTACTTTGCACACATTTGCCACAATTGTGTCATTATTGGAAGCTCAGAGGTGCAAGTACAGACATGACATGCCATATTTTACATGAACTTGTATTCATGAGCAAGGAAAATAATAATCCTTCAAATTATATCCAAGCACACTGTCTCTGTTCTCGGTCTCACCTCGGGGGAGAGGAGGGTCCAGCTGTTGGTTGAGGAGCCAGCGCTGCCTGTGCTGTTGCTGTTGTCAGACATCGCCCTCTTCAGGCTCAACTTGGCACAGCACGGTGCAGATTCAGCTGATATTCTGCAGACGACGACAGAAACAACGTGTCTTCATTGAACATGCCGGATGCATACACTCTGTGCCTTGTGGGAGTTAACAGAATTATCTAGATGTAATAAACTGACTTTAACTTGGTTATTAGTTCAGGTACATGTAGGCTAATAGCCAAAATTATAAGTATGCACAGTTGTGAACATGAAAATACACACAAAATGACAAACTATGTCTCATTTTCTACAATTTTTTTGAAGGAGATTATGTAAATAAGTCTAAGAGGACACAATAATGCAATAACGTTACAATGTGGGACCTAATTCACCGCAAGCACGTGATAAAGACCAGATTGTCGTTGATACAAATTATGTAACGGTGTGGTGGCATCCATAATATAGTGCTGCGCAGTTAAACCAAGGGGTTCAGTCAGGAGAAACAGGAATCTCCTGATTGCATTCGCCACCGCTACCATTTCCAGCCACCCATTCATTAATATCCATCCTTTCACTCAATCTGTGTGGCAGTCAAATTACCAAAAATGGTCAAACCCCAGACACGAGCAGCTCATTGATCCAGAAACGAGCAAACAGCGGTTAATACTCACTTGTCGGCAACACTATGTGCGCTAAGCTTCTGTTTCGCACATATAAGAAACAAAATGAAGGGGCTAGGGTTGGCGTAGCAACCAGATTAAAGATTCACTCATGATGGTAAACAAAGGATGGTAGGCTGTATATTATTCCCACTCCCACTCTTCCGCGTTCTCACTTAGGCCCAACTCTTAGCGAGAGCTTCAAACACATGCGCGCCTCTATCAAATTAAACACAAAGAAGACGAGTTATTTACCCCACTTGCTTACACCGCAGTCGCTCGCTGTTTTTTCCTTAAAAACTGTTTGTTTTTTAGTATGAACAACGCTCCTCTCTTTCCGTGAACTTGGGAACTTTGGGAATTCCAAGCTGCGTCAAGTCAACCAAGACGCCTTTCGTCCAATGGGATTTCAGCAAAGGCTACGGAGCTCCCGCCCCTGAAGCAAGGCTGGACCAATCAAATAGAAGTGTCGTGTCGGGGAAAACGACGCACATCCCAGCATGATTGACACCAGCAGGTGAAAGTGACAGGTGATGGACGCAGATCCTTCTCCTGGGTTTTTAATAATACAACTTCATGTGTGAACCTGACCCTCAAGATGCATGCGTGCACACATATATATACAGAAGGGAGAGGCTACCAGGACCAGCCGCACACTGACACGTCTGCAGAGCTATATTTGAACTGCGGGACTTACCAAAGCGGACAACCCCTCCACTCCGGTTGCTCTAGTGTGGACATTTATTTCATCATCTGGCTCATTTTCTCCTAAAATTAGAGTCTGTTAACTGTTTTGTCTGTGATAGGCACATTTAGTTTTACACGTCTGCATATCTGAAATGGGAACCCACACAAACACACACGCCAACAGAATTGGAGTCTATATGGTTCCAGATATTTTATATGTAGACTGCAGTGGTGAAAGGACTCAGATCCTGTACTTAAGTATTGGTAGTTGGCTATAGATACACAGTCTTACACAGTCACAGACTCTGTCAAATATCTGTAGGCTGCTATAGTTTGTTTAACCTTGATATTGACTTGTTTTTATGATCAGAGTCCCATTGTCCAACTTGATTTGATTATAAAAAATGGTGAGAGACTGCTTAGTTATTGGGCACTGACCATTTGTCCACTATTTCTGGTATTTGTGCTGTTGTAAATTGGAACTTTAGTGAACATTTTATTTTACTTTATGGGTTATTTGATAAATCTCACGTTTGTAAAAGTTAAAATGCATGGACGCAAATATAGGTAATAGATTTCTATTTCTGTCGATAAACATGTGCAGAAGTATTGCCAAACTTATATGCCAAAGGTGTACATTTTAGTAATTGTTTCAGGTGTAGCCGTAGTGTTGAAAGGTAACTTGTACTCATGATTAACCTGTTCAGATTCTCATCCTCCTGAGGAACAGTTTACCAACATTTTTAGGTTGACTTTTAAATTAAATTCACAGTGTAAATACATAAAGAGATGAATTAAGAAATTTCATAGAAGAAAAGAAAAACTTTATTAAGAAAACTTTCTTAAGACAAAGTCGTTGTCAGTTTAAAATGGAAGTCATTATACTAGAAGTCCAACTCTAGCTGCTCTGAAAGTAGGCTATCATGTCACCCTTTCTGTCTCTTTGATTAAAACATAAACTGTCAAAATCGTGGATGTGTTAAGAGAGCTCCTATAGAGTGTTAGAACTATAAACTTAGAGTTCTTATAATACATACATGACCATACATACATGGTCAAAATTCACTAAAGACCCTTTAAATTTGAACATGATGATAATAAAGTGACAATATCTGGGTCAGTGGTTATTTAATAACATCAAAGTATGTCATGTTTGATTTGTATCGCAGACTTCCTGCAAGTTAGGAGTACTAGATTCTTTTGCTGACCAATTAGGAGGCCCTGTAGCGATTACGACGATTTCCTGCGACAGACAGAACTGGCCAATGGCAAGACAGTTCTTCAGCTCGATTGACCAATAGGATGAGACGAGGTGTATTTGAACAGTGAAAAGCGGGCTCGCAAACATTCGAGAGGGAAACAAAGAAGGAGTGAACATCTCGGCACTGTTGGACGCGAAAAACTGGAATAACTGATTTTTTTCCCATCAGGATATTTTGGCAATCATATAAGGTAACTTTTAAACCTAATTGATTGCGTCGCACAACAACAGAAACATCTAGTTTGGTGTTTACATAAACGTAAGTTGTCAGAGATAACGCTTGCTCTCGGCTAACTTGGGCGACGTTAGCCTAACTGTTAGCCACACTCGCTTAGCGATGCAAACTATACGTTTCTGTCGCGATGGCCACTATAATATTTAGCCAGTTTGCTTTATTTCTTACTCTGAATGTTGACTAATGTTAAAAACCTTTCCACCAGGTTTCCGTCATGTCGCACAAACAGATCTACTATTCTGATAAATACGACGATGACAAATACGAGTACAGGTGTGTATGGCTCATGTTTATACGTTACAATATGCAATTTTACTTTGTCAGTTTGTCAGCGTTGGTCTATAACGAATTTAACAATGTAACTAAGTTGTCACTGTATTGAAACTATTGTCAGTTATGTAACACGATACATCATAATTATATCAATCTGGTTTATCTACAGGCATGTAATGCTACCCAAAGATATTGCAAAGCGTGTACCCAAGACCCATTTGATGTCGGAGACCGAGTGGAGGAACCTGGGGGTCCAGCAGAGCCAAGGATGGGTGCATTACATGATCCACCAGCCAGGTATCTTATCTTGTTGCTAGGCAGGGATAATGTCTTAAACACATGATCTGGAAATACACTACTTTTGATGAATATTGTATCCATGGCCCTGTTCTGTTGCTGGGACTAGTGACAGGCCAATTTAACAAACACAATTTTGTCTGTTTCTGTCCGAGACTCTTCACAGGTGAACTTTAGCACACATGCTGAACTATCATACATGAAAGGACAGGAGTATGTGTGTGTGTGGTGGTCTCACTAGTTAATATCATTGGTAGACAAGTTGAGGTGCGCAAATAACTTTAAAATAGTAACTGAAGACCATGACAACAATAGACAAGTGAGACCTGATGGGCCCACTGGAAGGACCATTAAGCTTGGAAACTTGTAGATTATATATCTAATAGCTATCACAAAAGTACAGTGCCATAATTAATTAGCATTGGCACTGCTTCTGTGTGAAAATGGGATTCTAATCTAGATAATGATCAAGTTTAATAAGTGTATAACGTCTAGCTATTTGAGTCAAATATGTATTAAATGGCTTCTGTGCCTTTTTTTTCTTAAGTCTACATTTTTACAGTAGTGTTTTTTTATTTTATTTATTTATTTTTTTTTAACCACAGGACACACTAACTCTACAATGAGCAACAGCTCTTACTTCAGATTTACAGTTAGGATGCTGATTACAAACAGGCATACAATATGTCACAAGCTAAATCTGCATTGACAAAAACATTGTGATCACAAACTGAAACTAACAAGGCACATGACATGGTTTTGATGACTGATATGTCGCTAATTTGCATGTAACTGAAATTGTCCACTGCCCCCCTTGTTTTAGCTAGTACAATTGCCAATAAGGGGACCCACCCCATCTCTGGGTCTTTTAGGTAGAAGATGAAAGCTACTCAGTCTGATGTGGGGGTCTGATGTTATAATGGGCAAAGTTACACCTTTTTTTAAAGAGATGGTACAGATTAGTTGTAACAGTTCAATAGATTTGGTGACCACGAGCATATGGACAGCAGGTGTCAAACCCAGCTGCACCCTCCTTTTTTATAATGAATAGAATGGGAGTCGCAAGAGTCAAGTTTCCCCATTAGGAATCAAAGCAATCGCAACCATTACGCATCATTATGTCTGCTTATATATTGTGTACCTTGTTCTTTCCTCCTGCAGAGCCGCACATCTTGCTGTTCCGGCGCCCTCTGCCCGGCCAAAAGTCATAAGGGAGAGATTCTCTGGGTCCTTGGAAGATCAGTCCTACTTATGTGCCACAGATCAACTCAACAAAATCCGGATCATGCTGTCAGATTACCAAGCTCTTGTGTGGTAGGTGACTTGTGATTTGGACTGATCATGTTGGACCCGGAGAAGGACTATCACATTTATGAACAGTGGTTGTGGAGTATGCGTTGAAGGAAAACAAAAAAATCATCACCCTTCTCTTAGGGGAAAAGCCTTCTTCATGTGTTAACAGCGACACGCCGTCTGCCAGTAACCTTCAAATCATCTTACACTGTCTTTTTGACTTAACCTATCTGTCCAACTTGCTGAACCTGCTTGGATATTCCAGCTTTTTAGAACAATTGTTTATAAGATGTGGGGAGAGAAACTTGTTCAAACATTTGAGTAATTCTAACAGAGTGCATTCTGGGTCAAGCTCGGGTCAGAAGAACACAAGCCAGACAGAATAATCGGATCCTAAATTAAGTTTTGACTCTGAAACGTCACATTGCGGTTTTCAGTGACATGTTGCTGCTTGGTTTAAATGACACTGTAAATTGGCATTTAACCGTTTTTGTCATGTGCATGGAAAGCCACATCCATAAGAGTCTCATAGAAACTAGTTTTGATCCCTTTTTCAATAAGAGCTTATTATATTAGCTTTGGCCTACTTTAAAACAAATCTTTTTGTACGATCTGATTTGTACCAGTGAGCTGCTCAGTATTTATGAATTTGTTGCCCTTTCTGAAATAAATGTGAAGTTTTAAAATCTTGTTAGTGTGGTTTTGGCAGTATTTGGGGTTTACAACTGCTGTACGATTTACAGAGCCACTTGACACATGAAAATACATGTGGTGATTTAATTAAAAAAAAAAGGTTGACAGCTTTTGATGGCAGTCACTACCGTCAAAATGCTCTTAGAATAAATCCGGATCATTGAATGAGATGTTGGAAAGCCAATTGCATTTATTTTGGTATTGACAAATATTGCATTAAGGCACTTGTTTTCATTGTCAAACTTGTTCTGAATACTTGCACCCGCTCTGACATGTTTGTGTAGCTTCTGTCCCTTTTTTTTTTTTCTTCTTTTTTTTTTTTTACTACAACATACTGAGCTGCTCTGCTGTCACTGAGGTTAAAATGCCTTGAAACGTTCTATGAACTTGTGCCTTTTTGTAAGGTATTACATGTGTAGGTATAGAGCTGTTCTACCTTTCAGAATTATTAAAAAATCAATATTGGCAAAGTTATGATGCATTCAGTCTTTGATAAAACAACTGAAATGAAATCGGAGTTGGATGAATTATAGTGTGTGAGATGGGGTTTGATATTGTTTGGTCATTTGAAAATAACACTAGAATATTGGATTACTACAGATGGAGTGTAGAATTGATTAATGCCCCATTTTGCATTGCAACAGTATGCGGCTGCATCAGAATGGAAACATTTACAACAGCCCGCGCTGGCAAATTTACAAAAAAAAACATCACTTTTTGGAAAGCTACCTCATTTTAGCCATTATCCCGTCATGTGGTAGTTGGTGCAAACAAAAATCCACAGAAAATAATTTTGAATACACCCTTGCTTCCCACTAAGTTTCCTCTCAACTGTAAAATAAAGTGAGAATTCCACCAAACAATTGCCTGTAGGAAATGTGACTTACACTTTAGTCACTTCTTACTGCCCTATGTCCTTCCTAATAACCAGTCTTCAAAAGCGATGAACAAAATTCTGTTCATTCATAAACTGCATGGCATGATGAATCCACACTGGATGGAGGAAGTAACCATTTGATAATCATGAATATATATATATATTAAAACAAAACGATTGAATTTAATGATCTGTGAAGGAGGCTCACAGGAAATTCAATCAGGCCCATTGCAACAATGTTTTATGTTTATTTGAACTGTTTTATACTTGGTTTGAAGATTTTTGCTTTTTAAATGGAGTGCTCCAGTCCTTGATGCTTCTGTATGTACCACTTATTTAGCTAGACCAGATCCAATTGGTGCCTATCATTGACAGAAAATAAAGTGTTATCCCTGTTTACAACACCAAATATTAGGTCTTCATACAGCTTTTTTTTTTTTATTTTGACACCAACATAATACTTTCCTGTATGACCCCGGAAACGACTAGCAAATTTATTCACAGCTTCATTACAACGCAACGTGTGTTACTGGAATAAAGTGTGAGGCCAAAACTGCTGTAAAATTGCCATGTGTACGATAATCAGGTGTTGGGGCACATCACCTCACCTGTCGTAGTATAATGTGATGAGCCCTGCTGGGATAAGGCTGTAATCAGACAAAACATGCAGGCATGTATGGCAGACAGCACACCTCCTGAATGTGTGATATTATGGTACACAGTTGGAGTACTTCCAGTGGCACAGCGATACCGCATCTGTTGTCTGGCACGGTGACCGGACTCTTGTTTTTCCTATTAGTTGCCTGTGTCATTGCCAAATTAACAATTCCAGTGTCTCCCATTTCACGTGTAATATGGGTCTCGTCTACCGGTAAATGTCTGTGAGCTTAATGGACAAAATGTTTTACTGAATGGGCAAGTCGTTATGATGCTGTACGTGCGTAAAGGGAGAGGCAGGCACAGCATCTGCCACACATTTAAAAGTTATACTTGGTGTAAACGACTAGTGAATTACTGCAGTACAGAAGCTTTAATGGACAGGCAATAACAAAAACACAGGTTGGATAATTTAGATATGTTGGTTCAGGTGTCAGTTTTAAACAGGATTCAGCTCTGAATAAATTCAGTTTTGTTCTCTAAGCATTATGATAAAATGTTGTCTAGCCCCATGTAATTATTTTAACCCTGCATGTTATCTATGAACTTTGGCTGCAACAGTTGCTCAGTAAAAGGCCAAAAGGCTTCGACGGACAGATGCACATAAAAATGTTACGACGGCAAACTGTGCAACAAATTACACCACTTACAACATAAACATGCCACCACTGATAAGGGAATACATTTGACTGAAGCAAGACTTTTAGTTGTGATATTCCTGTTAGGGCTGCAACCAGCATTTTTTCCCATTATAAATTAATATGGTGATTATTTTCTTGATTAATCATTTGGTCTTTAAAATGACAGAAAAATAGATTTTAGTAAAGATTTTAAGTTTACTATCATAAGAAGTAGTAAGAACATGGGCAAATGTTTACATTTAAGAAGCTGGAACCACTGAAGTTTTAGTATTTTTGCTTAAAGAATGACATGATTTTTGCTTTCTAATTTTCTGTCAATCGACTAAGTCAGTGATTTGACTTATCATTTCAGGTCTAGTTACATTTAGCTGAAGTTAAAGTGATTAATTCACTTCAGTTCTCAAGGTTGCTCAGCAGTACCGCCTCCAGGTTGGATAACTGTGGATGCTGTGGAAAATGAAGCTGGGGTGCTGCAAGTGGGACAAAAAGTGGGGTAATACTTTCACTGAACTTCAAAGCTGGAGGAAGCTGTTAAGAGAGGAAAGGTGACACTGTACTCAATTAATTTCATCAGGGTGGGGATCCCAGTGTCGCAGTTTGTCATGGGCCTCTGAATTCCCAGCGGCACCCCCAGAGTAAACTGGTGTCCTTTGTTGTTTTGGGATATAGGTATAAACAAAAGGTTATGCAGCAGCCTTTTGATATATCACAGTGTAGTTTGACCATGTTATAAAGATAGATGCTTCACACTGTTACCCTTTTACATTACATCTCTCTGCAATATGGAGAACGTTCATGGACTGCTTGTACTATGAAAAGCTATATGAATATCACCATGTATTAAAGACATCAATAGATTAGACTCTTGTCTTTTCAGTCATTTTTTAAAATAATGCCCAGTTGTGAAGTAACTCAGGTACAGTGTACGAGAGAGTATACAACTAAAACCGTAATAATATGGTGTCTCCTTATCTTCAAAACTGTCTTGCAGTCTAATAATGTAATACATCTTTGGATAACTTTGTTACACAAGGGTATAGCAATAAAAAAAAAGTCAATTTATTTCATTTTAGGCAGTCCAATCCCAAAAGAGAGGGTGGTTGAGTTAATGTCTTGTTTAATTTGTCTTTGAAAAATAGTCTTTTTGTGGTCGTAGAATATGTAAATCAAAGACTTCCTGTTTGCCAGCACGTCCAGTCGCCTCTAGAGACTAATAATCAGAGTGAGACCAAATATAACCAATGCAAAAATGAAATTCCCCTTTGAAATACAGTAGGACATAAAAAACATAGAGCCCATAAAAATGTCTCTGCTGTGACACACCACTTTTTTTCAAGTTCTCACTTTAGGCTGTGGAGGGCAGTAGAACACAACAACGAAAAAGGAGGCGACAACCTACGTGAATTCAGTTGGCTTTTTTGCATATATGCTGCATTGAACACAAAATGTAAACAACACGTTTATGACTCAGGGTTACATTTAGACTGAATCTGCACTTTCTATTTGTCTACATCACATTTGTAAAACCATTTCTATAATGAGATCAAACAAAAGGCAAATCTGTTAGTCTGTTTGGCCCAGATGCTCTCTCTCTCTCTCACACACACACACACACACACACCAACAGCGGGTGCAAACGGAGCTCGTGGCGACAGTCAGACACTGCAGGTAGTAACTGCACAACTTTGGAAGTCACGGGTAATGGAGGGAGGAAAATGTTTTGTGAATCACAGGGAGATTTCTGACAATTTCTGGAAAATGTTGCCGAGGTAATCACTAGGCTGTGATGGTCAGCAATCTGAGCCTCCTGCTGAGATCCAGAGATGTGTAGTGGGCAGAATAAGATGTTTGACGCCTTAAGGTGGAAAAAAAGCTTGAGCATCTGCCAGAGGTATGAATCATGCTGAAAATTGGTTCCTGTTGGAGTCTTAAAGGTAAATGATAGCCTAAATCTGTATTTACAGAGTAGCTAGGTGCAGCAAAATAATGAACCAGTTCATCAGGCCGATTTTTTAAAAATCTACCAGTAAGCATTATTCACTTATAACATTATTACTTGCATTAATGTGCTCATTTTCAAAAAGAATATTTAATTGGCGTTCAGAGGATGTTTCACCCTGAAAAAAAATGTAGTGGACAAAACAGTGAATGGTTGAAATTAGGGCTGCAACTAACAATTATTTCCATTATCGTTCAAGCCTCAGATTATTATCTCAATTAAATGATTAATGGTCTATAAAATGTCAGAAAATAGTGAAAATACAGCTTCCTCAACCCAAGGTGATGTCACATCAGACAAAGAAAAGCAGCATATTCTAGCATTTGAGAAGCTGAAGTAGTGAATATTTGGCATATACGCTTTAAAAATGACAAATGAATAAATATAATAAATTAAGGAAGATAATTTAACCAATTTAAGTTAGTGGTTCTCAAACCTCCTCTGTCATGGCCCCCTATGGAACTAAAAAGAAATGTATTGTCTCCCATGTATACCAATTAAATTTTTACCAACCATTAATGCTGCTGAGGAAACTAACAAAAAGTGCAAAGTTGAGCTTTTGAAATAACATTATCTTTATCAGTGGTTTCTGGGCCTCCCTAAGGGTTGCACGATGATAAACAAGAAAATAAAAAACTGCTACACAAAATTAAGTTTATTTTTTCTGCAGTCCTTGCTCTCATGGGAAATACTGTAGACTTCTACCTCTTCAGGCCTCTAAAACAATTCAAATTAAACATTTGGAGAGGGGAGAATCCTCACTTCCAAGTCTTTGTTTGAGCTCTCTGACGTAAGTGTACATATGCAATGCAATGTCAACCAGCCGTTGCTTCATTTCAAAGCCTGGGTTCAAAGCCTGATCATGAAACGTTTCTCTTTTAATGCATGTTTCTTAATAGGTTCTGTTGTGCAAATGAGAAATGCAGCTTAAAGATTGCCAAAAGTTTTTACAAACATCATCTTGCTCTCGAGCCTTTGTGAGTTTTACTAACAGTTTTGCTTAATGACGTCTCATTTTTCTTTCCTGTCAAAAATCTGCCTGTGTTGTTCTTTACACGTTGTTCTGCTGTCTGCATAAATCTTGCTAACCCGAATCTTGATAGCCGTGCAGCGTCAGAGCACTCTTCTTTGGTTATTGTTCATAAATCAGGTACGATCCAGATTCCCCTGGCCGTGCACGCCCCCACATGACGGCTCCATGCTCGCCCAGGGGGTCCCGCCTCCACCTTAACGAGTTTACACTCAACATCACTGGGCACCAGCGCAATAATGGGTTAACTTTACCCAGTACCCATGGGTAGAAAGCTATGTTTTAGTTTGTTAAATAACCCAGCAGTTATATAAAAATAATACTAAAACAGGCTAAAACAACTGATTGCTACTGGGTAAAGTTAACCCAATACTGTGTCTGTGCTACACTGACCCCAAACTGGAACAATTTTTAACCCGCTGATTTTTAGTGTGTAACTTAACCCCCCCTGAAAATCTTGTCTTTGCTGGTTTAACGTCTCACCTTGCTGCAGTGATGTATAGGTGTACTCCAGGACTCTGTGACATCATTGTTGGGCGTGGTTACAAGTGCAACAGAGCACCCTTCTGACCACACCCAACCTGACCTGTCAGTGATGCTGGGTGTGGTCGGAGGTGGAACAGGCTTGAAACTTTTAACCAGAGAGGGCAGTGAAACACTACTTTTAAAAACTAGAAATTACACAGTATATTCTCTTTATACACACACAATTATATACAATCTTCTTTCATTCTTGTTGTAGATGTAGCTGTGTCAGTCCTTCTTTAAGTAAACAAGTAATAAGGCTTAAAAGACATTTCACATTTTGAGTCATAACAACTGAGAGCTAATAGTATTGTAAGTCCTGGGTTCGGACAAAAAACAGAGAACTTACATTATGAAAATTTTTACAGCATGACAAAATGATCATGACAAAGAATCATGGTTTGGTTCTGTATCACTGTTCTAGTTTGGTACTGGGAATTGACATTGTACCTCCATTCAATAAAGAAAACTTCCAAAAAAAGAGCTCTGAAGTGTTATTAGTTTAGCCAGGTATATGAATAATTTAAAGTGAAATGAAAAGCAGTGAGAGGAAAGTGTGATTGAGGATAACGGGGTGTGAAGATGTGCTCCGTTAAGGACCAGGGGAGAGGAGGGAAATTTTACACTGAAAGAGGGAGGTGAGACACAAAGAGACCGAGCCAAACAGGGCAAAAGGTAAGTCTTCACAGCAGCAGGTAGGAGAGGGATGTGAATAGAAAAGAAATATAAAAAGGAAAAGTCGGAGAGAGAAAGACATTGTGGGCGAGAGAGAGAGGAGAGAAAGAAGGTCAGACAGGGAGAGGGAAAGTGCTCTGGCGAGAAGGGGTATTTATGTCTGGGTGTCGTCGGCACAGCGGGGTGCCTTCTAAAAGGAAGCCAAGTTTGATACAGAGTGCGAGAGAAGAGAGAGCTGCTGTTTGAAAGACGGCTGATGGAACAAAGAGCCCAAAATTGCTCCATTAGACTGTCCAGAAAATCATATTCTAAAAATGAATTTTAGAACAGCACGAAATAATTCATAAGACTAATCTATCAAAGTATACAAAAAAAAAAGGCAATTCATTCTAAGGTTAATATTCTGTGAAACAACAAACTGTCTGTGACAAATTAATCTTTGAATAATACATTTCACAAAATGTATAATTTAGTTAATGTGATTTACCGATTTGCGTCAGAGTGATACTGTCAGGGAAAATGAAAATATGAAATGATCCCCCACCCCCTAAGACACATGACATGAGACCTTGGGGGCAGAAGGGCAATTCTGGCAAAAATGAGTGTCATATATTAAATTAAAGCTCCTGGTGGGATCTGTCCAGAGGCAAAGGCACACTGCTGAGCACATTATAGAAGACAAAAAGAAATGGAAAATAACTTGTTTCAAGTCTTAATACAATATATGAAAAATCCCCACTGTGAGCGTCTTACATGGCATGGTATTTTTTTCCCCTCACAAAATGAAAGTTAAAAAAGTGAACGTCGCTCACTGTGACAGCTTGCTCGCTCCCCTGCAAAGTTTTACATAACCTTGTCACAAGTTGCCTTAACCTTTTCAAAAGGGCCTTAAATTCTGTGTAATGTTGTATCAATATATTCAAAATGACGTATAATGCAGTATCTGTCAACAAACAGATTATGATGTGCTTGTACTGTATTTACAAAAGAAAAAAAAAAAATCATAGATTCAGTCTAGTGTTTAACAATTCCAATTTTACAGAGAATTAGTGCCGCAAGACTAAAGGAGGACATAAATTAAACTTCCAAGGAGCCGTGTTTAACACCACATTAATGTTGGTGAACCGTGGCAATATTGTAAAATCTGAGTGAAAGTGATAACCGCACTGCAAATACAGAGACCTCTGAGCAAAGTCAGTGACTTTTTGTACAGTCAAACATTTTCTAAGGTTTTCATGGATTCTGAAGTCGTTCTAAATTTCATCTAAAACAACATAGGATCCTAGTATGGCAGCATTTATGTTAATGTTTTCGGGATTGTACTTTATCACTTACCCATAAATATTCACAGTAATTGAAATAGCTGGCTTTATCTTACCTCACTTCCAGCTGAGAGGACAATACTCTTTTGTGACAAGCACATTTGACCCCTTCTTTGCATCAAACCTGCCTAAAATGTTCATTTTCATCCCACTGAATTTTACTCCTCACAAGATGTATATATGTAAATGCTGTAAACACATCACTGACGTATTATCACCTTATGAAGTTTATATGACAAATATGCTAGCAAAGTTGCCTACTTACACATCCAGCGGATGCAAAGCAACATTAGCATTCAGTTGGAGTTGAGTTTCTGGTCACCTGGCGAATGCAAGTCCAATATTCACTCTACTTTATCTCTGTTTAAGTCTCCACTAACTCCTGAGATAAATATCTGGGGTGACCAATTTGTGGTTAAAATCATGCTTGATCTGTAGAGTGTCTGGCCAGCTTAATGTAGCATTTTGAATACACTGCATCCTTACCAGTTCCTCATCTTGTCCTTGTTTCCACTGAACACTGGTCGAAGCTTAGTCAGTAAACAAGCAGGAGTTCCACCAAGATCTCAAATGAGTTCATCCACTTAAGTGCAACTGAAACCTATACTGCAAGAGGTTAAAACCTGAGCCAGCTCTAACTCATCCACCTCCACCAATCACCCCTGTTGATAAAAGGGTCCTCTAATGGAGTCAGCCGGTCAGGCATTGATCTGGTCTGAGGAGCAACTCTGGCACCTCTGGTGATACCGATTTTAAGATGTTTGGTCATGGGCACGTTGCCGGTTAGCTGTATTGATCTAACCTTGCAGACTATGCTCATTGGACGTTATGGCGTGTAAGAGTTGTTGTATGAGTTGGCCCTATTGAAAAGGATATTGAGATTGGCAGTGAGAGTTCTTTCATGAGCTGGCCTGTTGGGATTGCTAGCGGCACGCTGAGTCCTACAGCAGAAAAATCAGTAATGTCTGTCGATATGAGCAGCAGGGGTCAAGCTGCCTGTCCTTATAATGCTGCACTGTAAACACAATACACAGCGTTTCGGGGTCTCTTAGTTTACTCCCCATCATTCCCCGGAGGTAGCTTTAAGGCTGACAGAAATATTATCCAACCATATTTTTGAATTACGTCTTGAGACTCTATTCAAAGGGAATAAGGCTCAAAATGAAATCAGTCTTAAACACTGTGGCACTGGCTCATGTATTTTCAAGAGGTCTTTGTGAGAGGTGGGTTATAAATCAATTTTATGATCGACCAAGCGCTTTATCTTGATTTTCAACCTTGGCAGATCCTTTAGGGGTCTTTTAAACATTAGTATATTTCTTGCACTGGCGAGTGGCGGTCGAAGCGTCTGACTGCTCTCTTTATGTAGAACAAGGCGACTCAATCTGGGCTGATTCAATGCCTCACTCGTATAAATGAGGCATATTAAACTGCACCTGTTGATGGGATGTTGGGAGCAAATGGGAGTGCGTGTGATTGTGCGCATGCATGGCGTATTGATCCAGCTGGAGGAGAGCTGGGCAGGACTTCCACATGGCCTTGATGTGTGAGAGGCCGTCTGGACCTGGAGACTGCACTATTGATCAGCATGTCGAGTCTTAAGTAGCCTCTCCATTCAGGCCCCTTGATGGCAACACACTTCCAAAATGACAGTAATCAATGGAAATGGTTAAATGACCCCACACAACTCAAACGTTATGAATTGCCTTGGCACCATGGATTTATCTTTGTGGATTATGGAGCACTGTCTGACTTATTGACCACTCGTGAGGCTACTTATCCTCCCTCAGGATAGACATTGTGTCAAACTCAAGCTTTGTGTTTATGAACTATACTCCCAGTGAGTCAGTGAATCTTTACTTCTGTTCTCTTGCTGCTGCAAAAGGCCCTCTTTGCATGATAGATATGCAATATATGAGCCATTTTCCCCTTTTCACTCCTCACTGCTTGTAATCCAAACACATTTGAGTGTGATGGTTGTCAAATGGTAGCGGGTAATCAGACACAGACAAAAATGAATAATGCATCACAATATGTCTGGCTATCATTGTGTTGATTATTGTCAGAACGAGCCAGAGCACTGTTGCCGGAATGAAAAGACATTCAGCACAGCTCTAGCTCTACATCCAAAGGCAAAATATACATTGTCAGTCTCTCTTTAACATGCAGTTACAATATACTCCAGAAAGTTATAAAAAGTCAGAACTGCATTTGTCAGTTCCTTCCCGATATATTGTAAGCTCAAGAGGCAAGGTGGTAGTCAAGTCGTCTATCACTTCACTTTGCCCCAGTAGTGTAGACACATTGACAAACAGTATAACGCAGACAATTGAGATTGATATAACCGTAGAGACACACAGAAAGCTCTGGACATAACAAAGCAGACCACAGCAGCAACACTATCTTCTCACGAAAGCTCACACACAACAGTTATGGACAACTGGGCTCGAGCGATCAAGTGTGAAATACAAGTGAAATACTGATTTGTAGATACAAATGATCACATCTGTCATTAGACAAAGCGAAGATAGTAAATGGGTGTAAAATTTCTTTTTTTTTTTACAAATTTGCAACAATTTCTCCTTTTGATTCATAAGATGTAGATTCGTAGTGTAAGTGGTGTTGGCTGTGAGGATTTGTGAGGATCATTACAGCGAGAGGACAGTGTTTAGGAGGAGGACTTCTCACATCAGCGAGAGTGACAAAGACAGAGAGTGAAAGGAGCGAAAGTGTGAAAAACTAATTGTAAAAATGACAGCAGCATTTAGCCGCTGTTAAACAGCAGAGCTAAAAGGTGGCATGCTGCAGAAAGGGCGCCTTATCGAGTCGTTAGCCATTAGAGAGCGAAAAAAAATGCCCATTCTCAATTGTCCAATGTTGTACTATTAGCGGCATATCTAGGTATTAAAGTGAATTGAACTCAGCGATTAAGAGCTGCAGTGTTATGAAAACCATAGGGGAAGAATGGACATGTATGATAAAGTGGCATGAATGTCCACAGCATGCATATAAAAACTGTAATCTTTTCTGACAAGAGTCTGACATATCGGTGCTGGTATTGCAATTTTTCAGAGCATTACATGATGACAAGCCCTCTCCATTTTTATCTAAGCCTTAATGCTTTTAGCCCCACTTTCTGAATTAGCTGTCAGCCACTGTGGTCTCCTTCTCAATGCTTCTTTGGAGCTCAAATGACTGAATTAGGCTCTACCTTTAAAGATAATTGCTTAATTGGGGTCTTTTCATATGCTGTCGGGAGCTGAGGACCCGAGAAAGGCTCTGATAACTCTGTAATTATGCGGCTACAGCAGATATACACATTTGTGGCAGAGCTGTGAAGAATGAGCTGACAGCCTGGTGCTCTCTCTACGTCCACTGTCCCTCCCTGGACTCTGAGATGCAGCTAAAATTGCAGGGCCTCTTTCAATACAAATACATGAGTATTTGCATGTGTGACTCACTGAGTGTGTCTGCATTGTCAGGACTCATGACTGTATGTCAGTATATGAATGAGACGTCAGAGTATGTCTGAATCCAGCCAGTCTGCAGGTATGTCTGGGAAAAATCTTTGCCTTTCCTTTTATTCCTGCTGCACTGCCACTGTCTCCTTTTTGAAAGGTTGAAGAACACTATTACATGGTACATCTTCTTGCTTCTACTACAGCTCTTGGATACAAAGTGTCAGATGAAGTCTATTTGTGTAAGCTTATTTGGGGGGGAACATCACATACATGGCGGCGGCTTTCACCTGAGCCTTTTTTCCAAAGGCTTGGCTGTCAATATAACTTTGCCCGTAGAGAGTAGGAGAGATGTACTGTTGTGGGGGAGGGAGCGGGGAGAGAGGTAAATACAGTTATGGTCTGAGGTGAATAACAGTTGGGTGTCAGAGGAAGAAGTGGGAGCCAGAGTGGAAAGGAGGGAGGGAGGATAAGAGGCAACGAGGTGGGGGCAAGGAAGCCTGGAGCCACCACGGGAAGAGAGGGAGGGGGGAGGGGGGATTAGTTTTGCTCCGGTAACGACAGATCATAAAAACACGAAGGGGAGGAAAGAGGAGAAGAAAAAGAGAGAAGGGGGGAGGATTAGTGCCACTTCAGGAATGACAGAACATGTGGGAGTGAGAGAAAGAGGAGTGGGATGGGAGATGGGAGGAATCCTGGGAGTTTAGTTAGGATTAGTTTTGCTTCAGGGGCTGGGGATTGAATGAGGGAGAGGGAGTTGGGTGATCTGGGTTGGCGTCATGAAAACAAAACCTCTTATCAATCAATTGACAAAGTGAGACCCAGAACAATCTCTTTCACCCTGCACTCCCAGCCCTCTGGGATGTGTATATTTACTGGACGTCACTGGCACCACACTTTTATGACTAATGATGCCGTGGTAAATAAAAGTGCTGAACTGCAGTCAGTGACCATCATAAGAAATTCTGTATAAAATCATAAAATCTACGGAACATACTACTAATTTTTGTTTTCTTTTTTTTTTTTTTTATTGATTTTCATGTATTCTATACATGATTGAGTGAGTTTTTACCTTCTCAGATTGTTATTTTGAATAAGTTAAATGGAAAAACTGTCCAGTATTTCACAAGAAAATAGCAAAGAGAAATCTCTGAAAACATTTTTTTATCACCACCAGTTTGGGAGCCACTGTTATATATTAATTTTGTGTCTTCTTGTGACTCTTGTGTGACTGACCAGAAGATGGAACACATCACCTCATCAGCAGATTAAAATTTCTCTTGTTTTCTGGAGGCAGTCCATCCCTAAAAATCACAACTAATTACCTCCACCAGTCCAAAACAAGAAACTAGTTTGCAGCACATGAATCAGAATGAGCATCTACAGCTGTTCCTTTTTCAGTTGGCAGGAATCTCTTGTTGCCCCTATTTTGCCTTGGAAATGAAAGATTTGTTTTTGAGATATTTTTTCCTTTTATTGAGGCCATCAGGGGAGCCTTTAACATAGAAATAGTGCTCAACAGGGTGTTGTTTCCTGTGATAGAGGGTATGAAAAGGAAGCAATAACAAAACATTTGTGTTGTCTGAAGTTTTCTTCAAAGTTGTATAGATATAAGAGGAAAAATGGAGATAACAAGAAAGATTGCTAACTAGCTCCCTGGTTATTAGAGACTTTGCATAGCAGCCAAAAAAAGAACAAATAGCCGTGTTTAATGGGAATAAACACCACGGCTGGATCATATCTTTGGCTAATCAAGTTTCTTGGATGAAACCCATTCTATAAAAACATGGCAACGACAGTCTTCTGTTTTTCTATGCCAAAATTTACAGGTAGTGAGAACTGACTGACACGTTTCCAAGCCAGGTGAAGGTTTCTATGAAGCTGCATGTATTTTCTTCATGCTGTGCCCTGACAGGAAGTGATGGGGGAGAGAAGAAAAAGGGAGACTGAGCGAGAAAGCAATACAGCGGGTAACTATGACTGGCCCATTAACAGGGCTGGTTGTCAGTGTCAGCGGGCTCAGCTGTGGACAGTGGGCAACAGTAGTTGCAGAGGAACATTGTTAAAAAGGAGCAGCACTGTCAGATCTGGACATTCTCCTAAAGTGTACATGGCTGAGGTCACAGGGCGCATGGTTAACACTAGCAAAAGAGAATAACAAGTCCGGCGCTTTGTACAGATTGACTCTGAAGACTGTCCCAATGTGAATATCAAACCTCTACCGTGACAAATAGGCAAAGAGGGCGAGGGATGAAGGGCCAGGCGAGAGTTGTGAAAAGAGGGAAATTGATGGAAAGAGGTTGCTGGGAGTGAGGGAGGGTGGGAGAGAGAGCAAGATGATGTGAGGCAGATGGAGAGAGGTGACAGTGCAGGGAGGAAGAGAGAGAGAAAGAGAGAAAGAAAGAGACAGAAAGGGGGTTTGTGTTTAATTAGCGGCCCTGGAGAGTGTCTTGGTTGAGCCAAGAAGGAACATGGGATGCTCTCTAATTGGCCCTGCTCTGGGGGAAGGAGGTAAAGTGAGAAAGAGAGGAGACAGACACAAGAGGGAGGAGAAGAAAAGGAGGAGGAATGACTGGACTTTTGTCTGCCTGGTTGCACATTTGAGCAAGCTGTTGTGTATATATTTGTCCATAGAGATATGTAACCTTAGTTACTGTACTCATTACATCTTACTTAAGTTTACCTTACTTATATTTGTTTTGTAATTGAGCTGCACAATATTCTGTGGTAAATTGTGTTGTGTTAGTTGGAATAATTCCACTATATTGTTTTGGACTGTTGCAGAGTTTTATTATGAAATAGGTATTATTTCATCAATTACAGCCCTATAACTACTGTCATTGTTTGTGTACAGGGTTCGTACAAAGTCTTGAAAGTTTGGAAAATGCTTAATTTTAACCGTTATGTTTTCAGGGTTAGGAATATGCTTGAATTCGAATATACTCCTTGAAAAATGCTTGATTTTCAACATAATCTGGTCTACCTTAAAAGTAATTGAAAATGCTTGAATTTTACTCTTAAAAAGCTGTATGAACCCTGTACGTAAAACATTTAAATTAATTGTTTGACTTTTTCGGAACACGCTTATTTGCTTTGTTGCCGAGAGTTAGATGAGACAGCTAGTTACCACTGTCATATCTGTCCCTTAAAGAGGTTCTGCTCACTTAAACATGTTTTTTGAGCTGTAAACAAAATTATATATACTGTGATGAAACACATCAATGCTGGTGCTAATATTGACATTTCTTACCAAATTTATAAAGAGTTTTGTGGGTTGAAAATGGGTTGAAAACTCGCCATCTACTGTTTTAAATCAGCCCTGAACCTGCGAGGCCAATACTGTCAACTGATTGGGACCTGTCTACGTCAAGAAATTTATATACAAAAAGACTCTAATCAGTGTCAGTCAGTCTCCACCGTGTCCCCTGACCCACACACTACGTAGCCACGAGGCCACGCCTCCTACAGTTGTTGTTCGCTCACTTGTTGCATTTTTAAAATATGCTGGGAGAGAGGGTCCTAGCAGAATTTGAGGGTGGAGTTACACTTTAAATATGGAACTAGGTATAGATAGATAGTAGTAGATTGTATAGTTAGATAGTGGTAAGTGGTATAGATAGATAGATGTAGCATAATATAACACAGAGAGCAATAAAAGGTACATAACTTTCTAAAAATTATATACTCACGTATTGACGTATGTCACTGTAATGTGTGTGTGCGTGTGTGTGTGTGTGCTTTCGCTGTACAGGGTCAAGGAGAAACTTGGTTGCCATGACACGCAACAAAGAGGAGAGGAGAGAAAGCTCAGAGGATATGAATAAGGGAGCAGGAGAGATGGATGAGGGGAGTGGGGAGAGGCAGGAGAGAGACAGAGATGGATGGAGTGAAGAGTCTGGTTGTACAGGGGCACAGCCACGGAGAGAGACAATTCACAGATGCACAGAGGAGATCTTTGGAAAAATGACAAGTCAAGAAGTTGGGGAAGGAGGGATAATGAGCAAAGACAGAGAGGAAGGAGTGTGTGTTTGTGTGCGAAAGGGAGAGACCGAGGCCATGAGGGAGACTTGGAGGAAAAAAAAGGGAAGTTTATTGGAAAGAATTTAGAGAGGAGAGGAAGAGATGTGTGCAGCAAGATGCAAAAATAAACAGATTCAGAGAATATTGGGAGAAAATAACTGTGACAGAAAGGAAAAAGAAACTGACTGAGACTCTAGTGGGAGTGAGGGACCGTCCAGAAACAAATCAGGCCAGCTCAGCACGTTCTTCTTCATCCACCCCATTTAAGATGGTGGCATTATTCTAACCATAGCCCTAATCGATACTTGTGACAGCATATTGGTGATCAATCAAAGTGCCAGGACAGAATTGATCATGCTCAGTCAAATGTGACATAAACAAGGCCTTGCGATCAATATGATGTTAGTGTATTCAGTCCAAGACAAACACTCTGTATCTCAATTAACTGCTCATTTTGCCACTGTATACTTTGATAAAGAGAGTCATTTATGCACAACTAAAGAGCAGCAGAGTGATAGACGATGTGTCGGAGCAACCACGGGCAAAAAAAGATTTAAGTAGCAACTTGTATCTTATTGTTAGCATCATTGAATTATGTACACCTTTATACCTTTACCTTACCTTTATTCAGACAAGAACAAATGCATATTGAGCTATCACTTTCATATGCTTTGTTTCTCCTTGTCATGTGCTCAGGGGAAAACAGTAAATTACCAGAAACAAGTATATTAAAGAATTACAAAACATATACACCAGAAGCATTTAAGTAAGCACCTTACGGAAGAGACAATCAGCAGAGAAACAGGAGCCGGGGAGCTATTTTTTTTCCCCCCTGCAAAGTTAATAACACACCACAGCAAAACAATCAGATAGTGAAGAGCCACAAGAGGTGCCTTAATTATAGGCAGGAGCTAATTATGCTAGATTGAAGTTATGCTTGCCGCACAGATGCCGCCATATAATGAGACAGAGCGGAGCGAGGGTCACGGCGAAAGGTGCATAAGACAATGGACCACACATCTTGATGCCGAGGTCACACCAGATCCACACGCAGAATTTAAAATCTTCATTAAAAGCTCTGATAATTGTGCAGCCTATTGGATGTAAATGAGGCTCGAAGATCGATTCCTCAACGCTCGGCTCAGTCTAATGGAGAAAAGAGTGACGGTGATACATGGTTATAACCACTCTGCTTCGCATTACGGATAACCCTTGCTAACCCTGTGTACCTGCTACACCTGCAATTAAACGATAATGCCTATGGGAGAGAGAGGCCCGCTGCTCTGAGCACAGATGCTTCTATCACAGCTAAATGATACTCTGTCTGACCTCGGGTGTAGCTAGCCGCTGCACACTGGGAGCTCTCGGATCTGTAATGCACCATTATGATATCGAACGGCCGATAGCTTCCCCCCACTCCTCCAATCACCACCCGCACCAACTTCCACACAAACCCCTCTGCTCCTCCTCTTCCACCCCATTCGATGCTGAGGCGTTAGCGTGATTTCCAGGAGCTGAAAACCCCGAGGAGAAAGCAGAATGGCTAAATTGACCAGATTACTGAGACTAATTGGTCCAATCCTGAAGAACTGGCTCATTAAGGTGTGTGAGGAGATAACGAAGCATGCTACTGGGTGCAGGAGAAATGTGTAAATAACACACGTGCAAACACCATGCAAAGTACACAGGCAGAGTAAACACACACACACACACACACACACACACACACACTTACACTACCTGGTTTCAGATTGTTATTTACAGTATGGCACAGCATGTATTAATGAGATTTTCTCACTATCAACGTAATTAGGAAATGTTATCCTACACTATCCGCTCCTGAAGTACAATATCCTCTCCCAGCAACTAAAGCATGATAAAACGTTGTTTATGGCTATGTTTAGGAACTCACAGCACTTGGTTAAAGTTAGGGAAAGATTGTGTTCTTGGTTAAATATTGAAAAAGTCAACAGTGACTTGAGGCACGAGACACGATGTGTTTACCTTATTAACATTTAACTGAACCACAATCTTTTCCAAACTCTAACCTAAGTGCTTTTGTTGTCTAAACCTAACCAGCTTTGTACACCCATCATCCACCCTGGACACCTCCTTGAGCTTCTGACTGGTATAAGAATATAGCATCCCACCAAACATAATCCTGGCAAGAATTATGTTTCCCTCACTAGTAGTAGTAGTTTCTAGGGGACAGAGTAGCCCTATGATAACTGTTCACAGCAATTTCTGTGCATTATCCAGGCATTGTTTCTGGTAAGACCACCACAAATTCCATTCACCTCCATAGAGGCCGAAATCTCAGAGACTCATATCTCAAAACCTGGACAAATAAAACCAAAACAATCTCCATGGCTGGATACAACTAGAGGTAAGAGAGAAAACATGTTTTTAAGTAATTTGGGTGAACTGACTCTTTAATGCAACAACAAGTCAGCTGTGATGTTCTTAAGGTTGACATACAGGCAATAAATAATTAATCAGAATGATGTTTAGGGGCAGCAAAAGACGGCAATAGGGGGAAGGGAGTACGTGTTTCCCCGTGCTTCAGGCCTCCATCGCTTCATCGCCCCTTCACTCCACAAGCCATCCCTCCATCACAGAGTGAGAGAGGGGAACGGACAGCATTGCCTGAAGCCAACAGAGCAGTAGAGCGAGCAGCAGAGAGAGAGAGAGAAGGAGAGAGAAAGTGAGAAACACCAAACAAAGGCAGTGAGGGTAGAGGAAGGCAGAGCCAGGTGTGGATGAGAGCAACACAGAAAGACGGTGCAAGAGAGCATGAGAGAGACGCGAGTGCGAGTGCTACCCAGAGAAGTTGCCCTCTCCTCTGGTTATCCTCCATCACCCTGCCTGTGTTTTCTCCATCCCTGCGACTCTCTTCATGGCCCTTTGGCTCCGTGACCCCTGTGTCGGCTGCCATTTCTCAGCCCGGCCCTGTCACTCTGGTCCCGGCTCACATGCAGCCCACACTGGAGGGTCGAGTGTCGTCAGCGGAGCTTGAACCTCACACCATTGTTGTAAGACAGAGCAGATCCTGTGACGGACTAAATGTGACAGTTGAGCTGCTGACCTTTGGTCCGGAGACGACAGACGGAAACCAGCAGCCGGAGCAGTAACACCCACGCATACATGGGTACTGCATATATGCAGAAACACAACCAAAGAAACACACACACACTCTCAGTTGTAGCATTGTCTGTGTATGTATGTGTGTACAATTCCCTTAAAATGCAATATACAATATGCTTTTGTAATACATGGGCGAGGGTAAGTGCACAAGGTATAACAATGTAGAGTGAAATAAATGTGTGTGAGCATATGATGTACTTTAAATAATATTTCAAATTAAGACAATGTTAAAAACCTCCTCCTTTTGTGCTTCTAGTTAGTGTTAAAAGCAATAACTGCCATGTGACTAAGTCAGTTTTAATTGTGCAGTGTTTCAATCCAGCGCAGGCTTGTGTGAGCAGAAAAGGAAATGCATATAAAAATATATCACACATAAATATCCGAGGCCCTTCTCAACGAGGAAATTAGTACATGATTAAGAGGTATGAGAATAATCACAACTAAGTACCGCACAAACTATGCATCTTAATAAGTCAAGTTTTTGAGTGTGGAAGCTTATTAATGCCACTGTGACCAAAAAAAAAATCACTTATCTGTATTAGTTCTTTATTCCACAATATAATATTGTTCTACTATTATTCTTTTTTATTACGTTTCATCTAATGAGCTTTACTGACCAGTAAAGTTGATACTTTGTTAGAACAAAAAGGTTTCCTGTTAAAATGAAATAAGACAGAAAAACTCTTTATAGCGTGAAAGTATCTCACAAGGGAATTTTGTCGTTGTAATGAGGAAATGAGCAGAGTTTTTCCTTCTTATGCCGCCAGCCATAGTTTCACAACAAGGATAACGCATAAGGTATTTCTATACCAACAAGTGGCCATATTGGCAGAACTTTAAAGGAACAGTTCAGCATTTTGGGAAATATATTAATTTGTTTTCTTGCTGGGAATCAGATGAGAAGATGGATACCACACTCATTTCTAAGTATGGAGCTAGAGTCAGGAGGGGATTAGCTTATTTTAGCATAAAGACTGGAAACAGGGAGAAACAGCTAGCCTGGCCCTGTCTAAAAGTTAAGAAATCTTCCGACCAGCACCTCCAAAGCTCAGTTTTTTTTAGAATGTTGTAGCTTGTTTTTCAATCTGGGCAAAAAAAACAAAGTGTAAAAACGTCAAGTTGTGGTTTTACAAGCAGGTATTTGCTGGACTTTTTCTTGGCCAGCAGTGGAGACTCCAGGAAGTCACTGGTATCAATCTTCTCACCTAACTCTCGGCAAAAAAGCAAGTAAGTATTTCCCACTATGTTGAACTATTCCTTTACATTGCCTAACAATGACTTATACAGCTGCGTGAATCCACACTTGGCGCCATTTTCTATTGCTACTTTTCATGAATGTTACCAGGTAGTTAGCTAGCAATGTAGGAAGATAATGTCCTTGTTCTTAATCTCGCCCACTAAACTCTGATTGCAGAAACGGCTGAAAACAGCCTTCACTGAGCGCAACACCAGACTCATATGAATGGCTGAAAACAAATAAAATGTGGCTGGCAATTAGGAGGTCTGGAAAAAGACTATAGTAATAAAAGTCACTTCGGGATTTGGAAAAGTTAGCCAAATATATACATTGTAGTGGAAAAGAAAAACTCAGAGATACTCTCTTTTATTCAAATAAAAGAAACAAGTTCAATATTGTCTGCAGACGAACAGAACCAGAGTTGTACATCATACACCAGATTTTATACTGCAAATCATACCTTCCTCTAGGGGATCAAAACACTGCCCTCTGCTTTTTACCATCCAATAAGATTATTCCTTCTATCAATTACAACACTTGTTACTAGGTCAATTTAGCGCGTTACACGACTTCAACCCTCTCTCTCTATTTCGACAGATTTTTAGAAAGCCAGGGGTTTTCCATCACCCCTCTCGCCCATAGGTTGTTCATACAAAAATGTGTTTATCTTTGTTAGGATGGCCGTATAACGGCTGGACTTAAACAGTAGGAGACTTGAGGCCGAGGTGAGGTGCATACCAACCAGGTGTTTATTTCACCCACAATAAATACATCCACGAACATACATCTTCACATAAAAAATACTGTGGACCACAGGACGCATGTGGTCCTGCCAGCCGCGTGCTTGATGGAAAGTGGCAGCCTTATATAGCCTGCCGCTGGCTACGCCCTCGACCACTACCACAGTATAGGGACCCCAATCCCTCCTCGGACATCAAAAAATACAAAAACACACACTACATTAAAACACATGTACACCACACTACTGTCAGATAGTGTATATCATCTTCCTGCATATTCCTCATTACAACACCACCACAGAAACTGAAACAGCAGATTAAAGTTCTTCCCCACCCCTACACTAATTACCACATGGTATCTCCTGGAACCTTCAAATTGGTGCTCAGATACCCTGGGGACTCTTTTACCCGAACATCCTGAAGAGGAGACACAACAGAGGTGAGTGACCCGAAAACAATGCACACCATAC